>RJWM01007530.1:0-80613 GCA_004363535.1 Dasyprocta punctata | reverse complement strand
CTTTGCCAAAAAACTTTTGAGAGGCCTTGAGAGACCCTGGAGCGTTGGTAAAATTAGAGTCTCCAAATGTTGGGTCTCTTTCTCTAAATTTGTATCCTTCTTTGACTTTTGTGACAGGGCCCCATTGTTATACTGCGTGAAAGTCTCCTTCACCAAGGGTGCAAGTAGAATTTCAGGCCCTGCCTCAGGCTTTAAGAACATCTTCCTAGTATTTGGAGTAGTCTGCATGCATACAGAAACATAACTCTCCATGCTGACAGTCATGTTAGAGACCTGCCATGGCCTGGACACTGTGACGTCTCTGAAGGGAAGATAACTCTGAAGCCGAGGGCACTAAATCCCACTCAAAGTTCCAGGACTACAACTTCCAGTCCTAGAGCAAAACGGCTCCCTCATTAAGCAAAGATTTACCATCCAGTATGTCTTTGATCCATTTTCACAAGGCCATGTTCACGACCATGATTTTTGCCTCAGCTGTTCTGCTCATTTCTCTACATGCCCCACTCTGTAGCCAGTGAACAGTGGGCAATTCAGAGAAGTCTTTATCTTGGCCACAAGTGTTCTGACCTTCCTGGGCCCATGTAATGTATCACTCTGTCTCTTGTCTTTTTCCTTCACTGTACATTTGTCCATAAGATTGGGAGTCTGCCCGGCTCCTGATAATGCAAGGCTGAGATAACATGGGGTTTAAGGTAATGGAGGGCATCACTGCTTCCAAGGTGGTCAGCACAATGTGAAGCTTCACATGAGCTTTGCTTATGTGACTAAGAGAAATGATCTCAGTTGGGTATGCAAACTGTTTTCACAAATACGTGATATTGTGGTTTGGGTTTTCCCAGATGCCCCAGCCAATGGCACTGTGGGAGGTGGTGGACTCTTTAATAAGTTGGGACTATTTGGAGATCTTCTGGTTACATGGTCATGGCCCAGGAGGACACACTGAGTCTATGCCCCACTCTTTCTTACTTGTTTCTTATTTTACCCATCATGAAGTGAATGGATTTTCTTTACCACCTGCGCCTTCCATGGTGCTCTGTGAAGTCACAGCCCAAAGCATGGTGGTCTGCCTTTCATGGACTGACCACACTGCAAGCCAAATTAAACACTGCTTTTTTTTAATTTGAAAGATAAAAAATTTTCAAGACACAATAATTAGCAGGTAACAATGGTTAATTTGTTACACATTGTTATCTTAAATTAGATACTCAGTGTACAACATATTGCATTTTAATTGTCCAAACAGTATTAACACAAAGCATTCTTTTCAACAAAATAGCAGAAATTAGTAGTACAAGTATCTTGAAACTAAATGCTTGTATTGTTTGGTTGATTTTGCAGGCCTGGGGCCAACAGTCTGAGCATCTCTTGGGAGGATGACAGTATACAATATAACAAATATGGGGGATTTTCTTCTATCTTGTCTTTGAATCCAATATTGTTCTCACTGTTTTGCTTTGTCCTGATTAATTGTTTTGCCTTATTCAGTATTCTGTTTTGATTGGTTGTATTCTGTTTTGTTTTGGGTTTGACTTTGCTATGCCTGGTGGAAAGGACAACTATTGTGAAGATAACAAGATATACTATAGTAGCTATTGTTGTTTTCCTAGTATCCTGCTTTGAATTTCTGTACCAATTTTGCTGCTTGGTTTTGATTGTCTTTGTTCTGTTTTGTTTTGTTGAATTTTACTATCTTTAAAATTTAAAAAAAAGTATCTTAACTATTATATATATGTATACACGTATTTATTTTTTTCCTCTTTTTACACTAGAGAGACAATATAATGTTTGCACATGCAAGTCTGATTTATTTCACTTATGAGCAAGGTCTTAAGTTCCATCCATTTACATATAAACATCTCAAAATTATCATTCTTTATATCTGTGTAGTATTACTTTGTATAGAAATACATCATTTTTATCCATTCCTCAATTGATGGGCATTTGGGTTGTTTCCAAGATTAAACTATCACAAATTGTGCTGCTGTAAACACGGGTGCACATATATCTCTGTGGTACAATGTTTTTAATTCTTCTGGGAAGATACTCAGAAGGGGGATAGCTGGATCAAATGGAATCTCTAATCCTAACATTTGAGAAATGTCCACACTGATTTCCACCATGGTGGTAAAAGTCTATATGCCCACCAACAATGGAGAAGTGTTCCTTTTTCCCAACAGCCCCTCTAATTATCATTGGTTGATTTCTTGATGGTAGCCATTCTTTCTGGGGTGAGGTGGAATCTCAGTGTTATTTTAATTTGCATCTCTTGAATGACCAGTGATGTTGAACATATTTTCATATATTTATTTGCTGCTTGTATTTCTTCATCTGAGAAGTATAGATTCATTTCAGATGCCCATTTTTGGATTGGGTATTTAAATTTTGGATGTCTGATGTTTTTGTGTTCTTTGTATGCTCTCCATAGTAATCCTTTGTCTGGGGAACCTGTGTCAAATATTTTTATCCACATTGTGGGTTATCGCTTCTCTCTCTTGGTAGTTTCTCTTTCTATGTAAAACCTTTTTAATAAGGTGAGATCCCAGTTGTTGATTCTTTGTGATAGTTCCTCTGTTATCAGGGTTTTATTCATAAAGTTTTGCCTACACCAGTGTCTTCAAGAGTTTTACCTATTCCATCTTCCAGCAGATTTAATGTTTCTGTTTTAATATTTAGACCTTTGATCCATTCTAAAGTTAATTTAGTGCATGGTAAAAGATATGGGTACATTCCTAATCAGCATGTGTAGAGCCAGTTTTTCCAGCACCATTTATTAAAGAGGCTGTCTTCCTTTCAGTGAATGTGTTTGCCACCTTTGTCAAAGATAAGGTGGCTTAGTGTGTCTGGAGTTGTTTCTGCATCTTCTACTCTGTTCTATTGATCTTCCAGTCTGTTTTTTGTTTGTTTGCTTGCTTACTTGCTTGTTTATTTTTCCCATACCATGTCGTTTTTTTCACAGTAGTTTTATAGTATAATTTCAAGTCCGGGATTGTGAATCCCCCTGCCTTGCCTTTGTTGCCCAGAATTGCTTTTGTTATTCTGGGTCTCTTCTGGTTCCAGAGGAATTTTAGAACTGTTTTTCTCTAATTCTATGAAATATACTGTTTGAGTTTTGATCAAAATTGCATGAAGTCTGTGTAACAGTTTGAAAGCATGGCCATTTTCACTATATTGGTTCTTCCTACCAAAAAGCATCCCTTACTGATTTTTAAGATCATTATGTGAGGTATTTACCTAGAATACAAAAGCCAACTAAGACATACGAAACTTCAAACTGACATTCCTCATACTCTTATTCCAAAGATTACTCTCCACATAAACTTAGCAGAGACTTTACCTAGCAATTGCACAGCACTAATAAAGACTGAATTTTGTTCGTTTCTTTTTATTTATTTATTTATTTATTTTTGTACTGGGGATTGAACTCACAACCTCATGCTTGCCAGGCAGGTGCTTAGGTCACTGAGCTAAATCCCCTGCCCTGCTAATTTCTATTACCATTAACCTATCCAGCGATTTTGAAACCAACTCATTAAGTGGAAGGATAAGCAAAAAATATTTGGAAGAATCAATCTAAAAATTTTTGTCTCAACTATGGGACCACTAAGCTAATTTTGCATAGGCACTTGGTCTCCAACAGAGAAAGTGGGGATGAACACTAGTGTTATGGTTGATACATTGTATCAACTTGAGAAGTTTAGAAATTTAACTGAGAGACTCAGCAGGAAGCCAGGATCCTTCCTTTGTAAATAGCCTTGTCTGTGCAAGAGGAGGGCACAGAGGTGATGTGAGTGCTACACCCACCCTGGGTGGGGGTGCTCTGCTTACAATATAAGGGAGCAAAAGAGGTTTGCTCTCCCCTCCTTTTGCTCTGGATGCTTTTACCAGCTGCTGCCTTGAAGTGTTGCCCCAGAGCCATGCCACCCTACTTTAGAGCCAACTGATTATGGACTGAAACCTCCACAAACTGTGAGCTAAATAAACCTTCCCCTCCTTCGTTTTGGATGCCTGGTATTTCATCTTAGCAATGACAGAAAAGTAACCAAGACAACAGGTCCCCTCAAAGAGAAAAGGGGTTCTAGTTTCAGAGAGTCCAGTGAGCCCCACAGCACCTTCAGCCTCCTGGCATCCAGTGATGCTCACATGCAGATGTGAAAAGGGGACATGACGGCAGATTCTCCCACTCCTGTGCATACCGTTAATAAATGAGGCCAAAAACTTAACTAGAGTGGTACAGAAAAGTGGAATTTTCTGTATTAGGAGAGAAATTGAGAAAATGCTCTAAGATACTAAAAAAGGATCTGCTGAAAATGAAAAATAAAAGAATAAATCTAGTTTGTCTCAAAAACTTGAGAAACATACTCCATAAAGTCTCTGAGTTTCAAAAGGGACAGTGGAAGATACAAAATTTTAAGTATTTTTAGAGTAAATGTTCACCATTGAAAATAAATATCCACAGCTAAGTATGCACCCAGCATTTTTATTACTACACATTTGAGTTACATCATAAATACAGTCTAGGGAGTCGGTGTGTGTACAGGACACATCTTACTACTTCTTACGTTTCATTTCCCTCCCTCTCTGCTCTTCCTCCTCTCATAGTCCACTGCCATATCGCCAAAAAAACTACCTATCTACTTTTGTCTATCTTCATTAGTAAAATAATAGATCCAACATTTTCTAAAAGTAGAATAGATGATAATCTAGGTACAAATGCCACCCAGGGAACAAAATCTCAGCCAATTCGTCATCAAGATCATGATTTCATGGGACTAAATGAAAAAGGAGGGAATAACAGGACAGCCATCCTCAGCACTTTCTTTTACATGCTTGATAAAATAGTTTAGAAAAGTTCATGCCTGCTTATACAGTTTTAGACTGGCTTCAGAAAACATGTTACATCAAAGGAATATATTCGGGTATATTTTTCATGTGTTCATTTTTTAACTTTCATTGTATGTTTACAGACTATAGAAGTGCATGTTTAGAGGGTTAAAAAGTGTTTAATATTGTTTGGAAAAACCAAATAAATTCAACTATCCCATCTGGAATCTCAAACACATGATGTCTTCTACAGTGAGAATACTCCAGACCCACTCTCCCAGCACCCGTTAGTTCTGGGCACCCTGTCGGAAGATTGCAAAGGCTCAGTTAGGTGGAAGAATAAATTTGCATCTTTTTAAAGTGTCTATTGCACATCACATGGTTTTTAATACATTTTTATCAAAATCTAGAGCTGAAGCTTTGGTGTATGTGTTCAGCTTTCTGCAAGTAGCTGCATGGTTACAGTCACAACCTATTTTCAAAACAGGTTAGTAAGACTTACATTTTATCTAAAGATTTCATCCAATCATCTATGTTTTTAATTAAGTAGCTGTATTAAAAATGCATCCCCTAAACATCTTTCTCAGCTATGGAATCCAGTCCATAAGACACACTAGCAAACACAGGACTAGAGGAAAAGTCGCTGCTGCCGACTGTTAGACGTGGCAGGTGCGGGGGCTGAGCCTCAGCACGCTGCATTCCGGGGATCAGGCGGTGCCGTCCTCAGCACCAGCTCCCTAAGCTCTCTCTGCTCTTCCTGTGCTCACCCCATAAATGATGCTTTAAGAAAATCCCTGTGTCTTTTACAGGTTTTCTTTTCCTAGAGTAAGTCTTTCTAGCATTACATGGGATGGTGAAAGGGAATATGTCTTTATTCTTGAGTGGAATGGCAGAGACTGTGGAAGACGCAGGTGGAGGGAACTGGCAATTGCTCCTAGGCTCTCAAGTAAGTGCATTAGGAAAGATCATGGTGGAAGCAGTAGATAATGGTGAAGAATCCTCAAACAGGGCCCTTTAGTTTACACTGGTATTTTCCATTGATTTTTATAAACCACATGAGCCTTCCTCCAGATACTTCTTGAGTAAAATAAATTTCCATTTTGGTAACCCTTTTACCAGGGTCTTGCTCTCTTTGGGCTTGTCTACACTTAACAAAGGAAAGTTTCCCTAAGGGCAACAGAATCAATCGTGCAATATAATCACCTTGCTCAAACACCCAAATATTTTGAGAGCAGGCAGCCCTTGGAATTTCAAACATTTTTTCACTTTGGGCTGAAGGGTCAGCAAAAGCAGAAAACAAGGATTGCGTCAAACTAAGGATCACTTCTGATCAGCAAATGGAAATGTGCACCAGAACCAGGAACTAATTTGCATGTAAGGAGAAAATATTTGCATCTTATATCATCCGATAACAAGTTAATACCCAGGAAACATGCAGGACTATTACAATCCAGTAATGATTAAAGAATCTTAATATTTATCAAGTTAAACATTTAAAATGCCATGTATATGAACATCCTCAACATTGTTAATCATCAGGGAAATAGAATTTAAAGGCACAATGAAATACCATCTTACAATTGCTACTGTGGGTATTACACAAAAGATGAAAGGTAATAATTATTGGGTTTCTACCCCTTAATGTAGGACAAGTCCAGACACTGTTAAAGAGGATGCATATTGGTGGAACCAGTATGGAAAACTCTGTAGAGATTCCACAAACACTGAAAAGTAGAAATATCCTAAAAATCTCCAATCCTATTAATGGTAATGTTTTAAAAGGCAATAAAATCAAGAATTAGAAAACAAATCCGGACTCCCATGTTATTGCCATCTTATTTTCAAAAGTTAAAGTACAGAAACAGTGTATTTCTGTGGACAGATGAAGAACTGTGTCTGATTTACGGTTACAAATGTCTTTTTCATAGAATAGTTCAGAAATCCCTAACATCTTACGGCACAGAGGTTCTGGTCCCTATCCTGTTAGGAACATGCCTGCGTAACAGGAGATGAGCAGCAGGTGGTGAGTGATGCTTCCTTTGTGTTTACTGCTACTCCCTCATTGCTCCCACTGCCACCTGAGATCCACCTGCTGCCAGGGCGGCGGCAGCATACTCTTTCATAGGAGTGCAAGCTGTTCTGTGAACTGTCTATGTAAGGGATCTAGGTCGCATCTTGTTATAGGATCCTCATGTCTGATGATCTGAGTTGAAACTGAGGCAGTGATGCTAGTGCTGGGGAACAGCTGCAAATACTGATGAATATTAACAAAGACACTGAATGGAACAGAGATCAAAACCATAGCTGTGATTAGAAAGTCACATTACGCTGCATGTGGTTGCAGGCTTTAGTACAGAGTCTAACATGTGTGTTAATCCATGCATGGCATGCCCAGTATTATATTTACCACTTCCTTCCGTGTTTCTTATTCACACTGCATACAGAGTCACAATTCTGGTAAACCCACATGCTAAACCTAGCCGAAGGAGTATAGGACAAACACCAGTGGAGCAATTAAAAGCTGGGGAAAGACCCAGTGATGAGGCAGCAGAGAACTCTAAGGCTGAAAACAAAAAAAAGCTGCACTTAGAAGAAACAAAAAGAGTCCTAAACTATGGGTTTATTCCAATAGATGATACATATTCTCCAAACTGTATAATGTGCAGAGATGAGCTATTAAACAAAGCTGTGAAATATCACAACTTTTTCAGCACATGAGACCAAACACCCTGCATTAGAAGATGACTTTTGGAGTTCAAAAAAATTGTCAACAGGAAGAACAGAAACAACTACTGAAAGCCATCACTTCATCAAATGTGTCTGCACATCATTTTTATCAGCTACCCATATGGCTATGAAGCCCTTTACTATTGTTAAAGAGGTGGCCCTGTCTCCTGCTAGGAACTTCTAGGAGAGATGCCTTTTAAAAAGTGGCCCATTTTCCTCTTTCCGTTAGTCCTATAGCTAGCGGAGTTGATGAAGGAGCAGAGGCTACTGAGGCACACATCTTAGATAGGAGTAATGAGTTGCTGTGGCACACAATTCGGGTTGACAAGTCTACCAGTGTGGACAGCAAGGCAACAATGCTTGTTTTTGTGTGATGCATTTCTCAAGATGCTATGTCTGAGGATATATTTACATGCATTTTTGCTGCCAATCAACAACGCACCTGAAAATATCCAAGTCTTTGAATGACTACGTATCAGGAAAACTGAATTAGTCCTTGGGTGCCACTTGCTCACTACTAGTCCCGTGACTGGATGGCTTTCTGTTTTTCATTCTCAGCCCAAAGAGGTTGCTTCTGAACGTGAGTCTATGCACTGTGCCATCCACAGAGAAATGCTAGCTATCCAAATTGGAAAATTTTTAAACTTTGTGTGATTAAAATTAACAACCACATTAAAGAACAAACCCTTAACTCATGTCTGTGCATGTAGTTCTGTAAGCAGATGGATGCAGAGTATACATGCTTTCTCACATACGCAGGAGGGACATGGCTTCTGAAAGGCAGATCCCTGGCCAGAGATTTGACTTGTAAGAGCCACTCCAGACACTTTTCAGAAAATCAAGTCACCACTGGCAGTTCATTTCAACGACAAAGAAAGGGTCACAGAACCAGTTTATTCTTGTGACATATTCAACTTGCTCAATTAGCTCAACCTGTCACTTCAGGGGCAATGACTACTGTGTTCAGGTTTGGAGATAAAGTGGATGCATTCAAGGACAAACTGGAATCATGGGCAAAATGAGTGAACACTGGAATTTTTGACTTGCTTCAAACATTAGCAGAGATATGAAAGAGCCTGAGCCAGGGTCTTCTTTCTCCCCACTGGTTCATGATCATCTATTTCTGTTTTCAAAAGTGTCTAACTATTACTTCCCACCCACAAGACCCCAAAAGTGGAAAGGAATGTGTCCATGACCCATCTGGGAATAAGCCTGTGAGTCAATTTTGTCTTAGCAAATAAGTCAATTACTTGAGATCACAAATGATGGTGAATGTAAAATTATTTTCAAGACAACTTCAAATTTTCACATGTTCTGAATTAAACCAAGTAGTAATGTCCTGAGACTGCCACAAAAGCACTAAGCATCCTGATTGCATTTCCAAGATCTTATCTTTGTAAAGCAAAAGGATTTCTCTAACAACAATAACTAAAACATTTCATTTACTCATTTTATTCATGTTATTGGGGTTTTCAAAAGATATTTATATTTCATTGTTGATTTTATGAATTCATTATATAATCCGGGTAGTAAACATGTCACAAATACTTTCCCACATTTTCTACACTGTGCCTTCACTGTCTTAATTATTCCAGAATATTTTAGTTTGATGTCATACCACTTTATTTTTGTTTTTGTTGCCTGAGAATTCACATTAGTATGCAAAAATCTAAGCCCAGACCAAAATCATAGTATACATTCCCCATTTTCTTATACTACTTTTATACTTTCTGCTTTTATAGTTAAAACTTAATCCACCTCAAATTCATTTTTGTACATGTGACATATGAGTCCACTTCTGGTTTTTTACATGTTGACATTTAGTTATTAGCAACCATTTTTTGAAGAAAATGTCCTTCCCTATATATGTGTTTTTCCAAATTGTTAAAATCATATAAATATAAACAAGTGCATTATGTTTCTGTTCTCTATTTGGCTCTACCAGATTATGTGTCTATTTCTATATAACAACAAACAATTTTATTACTATTCTCAGTAGCATATTTAGAGTCTGGGAAATGCAAATCCACACCAATGTGAGATATCATCTCAGCTCAGGATGGCCATAGTAAAAAGACAAAAGATGATGAATGCTGACAAAGGAAAGGTAACTGTAAGAATCTGAGTGACTAGAGCCATTATTGAAAACACTATGAGGGTTCCTTGAAAAATCAAAGTAGAAACAATCCCATTACTGCATATTTGTCAAGAAGAAATGAAATCAGCACATCCACAAGACACCTGCACTCCATGTTTATTTCAGCACCATTCACAATGGCCGAGATGTGGAATCCACCAAGATGCCTTTCCCTGAACAAGGGGGTTCAGGTCATGTGGTAGACACACACAGTGGGACACTATGC
This sequence comes from Dasyprocta punctata, assembly GCA_004363535.1. Lineage (NCBI taxonomy): Eukaryota > Metazoa > Chordata > Mammalia > Rodentia > Dasyproctidae > Dasyprocta > Dasyprocta punctata. The sequence goes on along the minus strand of RJWM01007530.1, from coordinate 70,702 downwards.
TGTCATTTGCAGGGCTCATTCTGTCATTGGCAGCAACATGGATGGAACTGGAGATCCTAACAGAAGACATAAAGCAAGCATGGAAAAGTATACACATGTGCAACCTTACAAAGCAGAACCCATAAAACTGATGCATAGAACAGTGGTTGCTGGGGACGGGAAGGGGAGACAGAGGTGAGGAAGAGACAAAGTTGCTCCACAGGTGCAAAGTCACAACTCGGCCATTGGCAGACTGTGGGGGAAGAGAACAAGAAGTCAACAAGAAACAAGCCTACCTTACAAACCACCACCATGCATGGGCCACTGCCACATGGGGACAGCCAGACTCCAGTCACTTCAGGCCCATAAGCCTGGAAACAAGATGAGCCAACACACCACCACCACTCCGTAAGAAACTGGATTCAGAGAAACACAAGCTGTGATGATAGCTATTGAGGTGAAATGAAATTTGATGCTTGTGGTGTTTGTTGTTTCACTGATTTTGCAGGTCTAGGGCTGGTGGTCTGATAATGTATTCAGAGGGGGATCTCCTTCTGGAGGTGGTGTCCATTGTTAATTCTCTATTGCCTTGTTTTGAAGTCCTGTATCATTTTCATTGTTTTGTTGGGTTTGGTTTTACTCTGTTGTGTTTCATTGTGTTATATCTGATGGCATAGGCAGCTACTTCAAAGATAGCAAGATATATTATGGTAACCATTTTGGATTCACTATTACCTTGTTTAGAAGTCCTTTATTGCATTCATTGCTTTGATTTTATCAGTTTTATTCTGATCTGTTTTGCTTGATTTTTACTATGTCTGAAGTTATCTGCAGCTATTTTGAATACAGCAAGAGACATTATGGTTGATTTCTTATTGTTTTGAAGTCCTGTGTCACACTAGTTTGTTTTGATTGGCTTTGTTCTGTTTTATTTTGCTTGGTTTTATTCTCTTTTTTAAAAAAAAGTCACAACTCATCAAAGAAAAGATCCCATGTCATCTTAAGATGCTGATTAGGGTGAATAACACCATGTCTTACAACTCAGAACAGCTGGGATGCAAGTGTTTTCTGGAAGGCAGGGACACATTGTTCCACTAAGCCTCTCGAGTTGATCAACACTCAAAGCACCAATGTACTGTATCACAGGATGGTGTCTCATAAGGAAGAACAATTACTACTTGTCAATAAAAGACTTCTAATATAAATTAAAAAGGAACGTGACTGATAATGTTTTAAAGGAAATTTGTGCCTTGATGATTTTAAAGTTTAAACAAAATCATGCTTCTCTAGTTAATATACAATGGGGTGAAAACAGCACTGCATTTGTAAACTTCTGGAAGCAAGTTTCCATTCCTTTCTCAAGCAGAATAATTTTACTTTCAAAGCATTTTAATACAAGGTTACAGAGTACTTGTGATGCTATGAAAAGCAAATACTGACCCTAAGGAAGTACATAAAGACACCTGGCAAGTCTAGCACACTGTCGAAAACAATAAAAATAAATCAGTGTTTGTTGCAAGAATTCTGGCTCAGGCAGAAGTGATGTCACCCCTGACAGCTGCCCAGGGCCTCTCTCCCTCTGCAACCTGCCCAAGGTCCCTGCTCTTGTTCCCACTCCTTCTCCCCACAGTTGTCACATGGGTGCCACCTGGGGACCCAGACCCCTCTCCAGGTAAAACCGAAGTCTCTGTGTCTCTGTATAGGACTGCTGGACCTGGTCCAAAGGATGCAGGCCAGGGTTGGGGACCTGGGGACGTGGGGAGAGACTGGTGGGCACAGAGGGAGCTGTACTTTCGCAGCACAGCATTGGTGCCCACAGTGTGGAAGTCGCTGTTGTGGATACGGTGTGCACAATCCGGCCAGGCCTTGTCTTCCCACAGTTCTCTGAGGGTGCTAAGCACAGCACTGGAGGACTGGTTACAAACAGTGGTTTAGAGGCAGGAGACAGTGGGAGAGGCAGACTGGCCTTAGGCTCACCACAGACAGGATGCCTCCTGCCTCTGCAAACCAGGAGAGCACCCCGACCTCACCGCGTCTCCTTAACATCCACACATGAGCCTGGGACACGCACGCCTGCCCTCGTCACACACCCTCGACCACTGCTGTGAGCCCCAGGAGCAGAACTCCAACTCGGTCAGGATGACCAAGGGGACAGTGTGCTCACTGTAACATCAGGAGCTTGGTGGTTCCGACTCCCTGGGGGCTTTAGCCGCCATGCTGGTTTCACCCCGCCCCGTATAGAGACCAAATTATCCCTTCCCTATATGTGAGAGGGAACTCAATAAATTGAACAGAGTCCCCTCAGGTGCCACCCCAGGCTCTAAGACCTAGGGAGGTTCCCCAAAAACACCTCCAAACCTAATGCAGATGGGGTCTCTCTGAGCAAACCAACTGCCTTCTCCCATCAACCTGCCGTCACTTTGAGGAGCATAATTTCTTTAATAAATCCCTGCCATTCTCACTACTTCCCAGAGTCCTGATCAGTTCTTCTTCAGGATACAAAGATCCTGGGTATCAAGTAGGACTGATACCACTGGTACAGAACACTTTTCACAACGGAGAAAGCACACATCCAGTGAGAAGTATGGTGACATAAAATACTTCTTAATGTTGCCATAGAGTTGGACCCTAGGAAGAAAACAAACATCTCACCAGCTAAATAGCTTAGCAATTTTCCAGAGATCAGATGTGTTTCTGCTTCAACCTTAGTGCTTCACACATAAGTCACTGTGCAAGTTTTAAACAGCTCCCCATGGGTGGCCTCGGCCTGCCCTGTGCACAGTTTTTCCCAGGGAGCCACTGGCACAGCACAGCATTGTCACAGACTCCATTCCAGTCCCCATGTGTGGCAATATTATTGTTCCAGGGTCTTGTTGTCATCTCAAGCAGGCGACATGATTCTGAAGACAAATGATCAGAAGGAGGGAATTCCCGGTAGAGAGTTCACCACACCCGAGGCCCTGAATTAATGATCTCCCTGCGCTGTCTCAGCTCTCAGAGGACCCGAGCCTCAGAGCCCCCTGCTCATCACCCTCTCCCCTGCCTGGATTCCGATCACTCCCGCCTGGCTCTCCAGGAAACCCCAGCCTCTGCAGAGAAGCTGCCTCACTAGAGCCGGGCCCCAGCTTCCTCCTCTGGCTGCTCACTCCTGCATCTCTTTCTCCTTCTCCTCAAGGTGAGCGAGTGGGGACTGGGTTAATTCTTCCTCTTCCAGTGAGCTGTACAGAGCACCATGGAGGAATTTCACTTTCCTAATGAGCATAGCAGAAAGTAAAGTCATAGGAACCAAAATGATATATTTAGATATATGATCCAAATTCTACAATAAATACTGTGTAAGGGTAAAAAACTGCTCAAAGATGAAAAGTAATTAGGATACAGGAAGGGAGGAAAGAAGAAAGGGAAAAGGAAAAAGACATGAATTTGTATATACATATACATAAGATAGCCAACATGACTATACTACTAAATGTATTAATTATTGAAAAAGAACAGTTAATACTGATATGATTAGATCAATTTTAAAAGTCTATATCTGTTAATCAAAACAACCCTTTTGAAGGTAATGATGTGTAATATTACAACATTGTCAAATTCCTATCATCTTGTTTTGTAAACCTATAATGTAATTTATTGTATTGGATTTTTTGTTGTTTATTTGCCTCTCTTGCTTTTTGTCTTTCTTTTCTTTGTCTTTTTTCTCTTAAATAAAAAATGATATATTTAGGGAATAATTTTAACCCAGAAAAGGAAAAGACTAAAAAACTGTACACATTTTTAAAACTTAGTGGCAAAAGACAAACTGATATCCAATGATCGCTTTAATCATCCCAGCAAATGCTGCTCCCCTAGTACAGTGGATTTTAGGTAAAACACAGAAAAAGTATATACAAATGGGCACCCTGTTTCTTAAGTGCTATTAGAAATAGTTTGAGAAAAGTGACGGTTTTAACCAAGAATAGAGCATTGGGTGAAATTTGGGAAGGGAAATAAAGTTTCTATGACAAGTGAAGGAAATGTCACCCATGAGTCTAGACATTAACTTGTGCATTTATTAAATAGTTGCTACAAACCAAACCAAGGGGCAGAGAAGGCAGAAAACTTAAACTTGAGTCCAACTCCAAAGCATTCAGAGGCAGAAGAGCAGGCGAAAGAACTACAGCATCGGTGTCAGAATTCAAAGCAATACTCGGAGGCAGAGAAGGGGAGCCCAGGGGACAATGCAGAGGAAATGGCCCTGGTGCGGGGGCACGAAGATGCCTTCTCCAGCAGCAGTGGGCAGCACAGGCAGAGGGAGAAGCCAGCGCTGCGGGCGCAGGCTGAGGGGGTGCTTCCTGCGGGAGGAGGGGGAGCAGAGGAGCGGAGGAGGCTGAAAGGGAGGAAGCACGGGCAGTGCGGGGTCACACAGAGGGACCCTGGGTGCCACGGGTATGACACCGAGGAGCCGGTCGTTTCCCCGGTGATTCCCTGAGGATCCCCACTCGCCCCTCGATTCTTTCTGCTTTGATGAAAGAATTCATTCCAGACATGTAGGCAGCCCTGCTGAAGAGCAGGCGGCATTTATTACAGAACTGCTATACAACGATGTCAGCCTTCAAGCCAGGTGGACAGTACGCTTGGGAATCCCTGAAATAAATGAACAAAGCCAGTCACAGTACTGTAAAGAGCACTATGGATAGGAGGATGGTTACTGCCAGAGTCAGAGAGGGAGACAGAGTTTTCTTCCCAGGTCTGAACTGAGTCTTGTCAGACAGGAGGTGGTGGGGGAACCACAAAAATATGAGCGCAGATAAAAGCAAGCTACTGTGACGTTAGAAGAGGTTAACACAGAAAAGGATGTCATATGCAAAGAACTGTAATAAAAATGGGGGAGGAGGCAGGTGAAAACCCACAATAACTGTTGACTAGCCTCTTCACAACTGAGCATGTCACAGCAGAATGAAGCCACCTGACCTCTCTCGAGCTCTGCCCTGTCCCCGCAAGACCCATAGTTCAGGCAGTGCCCTGAACACAATGTACCACACAGCCAATTTCACCCGACTACCAAACAGTTAATGAATGTATGGAAAGTCAGAAAGAACAACAGGTGAAAATGAAACCAGGAGAACTGGCAAGAAAGTCAAAACAGGGACTCATAGATGTTTTCAAGTAAACAGATTACTACTTCAGTGGACTCATCTCTATTTAATCTTTTTCTTTATATGCCCAGGTGCATAATGTTTATTTGAAATCCCAATTTATTACAAGTTCACCCTTTAATGGGGCCCTTCCTCCTAAAAGACAATTTAAAAACCAACCAAACATGTAGTCACCTCAGTTGACATGTCTTTATGTGCCTTTATCCTGACTACCAAGTGGAGGAAAAGGAAACCACTATATACATATTCAAAATTTTTTCTAACAGTTAGGTGGCTTATTCTAATACAGTGGAAGGTTTCAGGATACTGTCATAAAATTATTGAAAGTGAAAAGAAATGCATATCATTAAAATCTGCCATTTCCTTCTAGGTATATATAAAGCAGATGCCATGGAAAGGGGAAACATGAGTTTCCCCAACACCTTTGTCCTGCTGGGCTTCTCAGAGTTTCCGTGGCTGGAGATCCCCCTCTCTGCAGTGGTCCTGGTCTCCTACCTCCTCACCCTCATGGGGAACAGCTCCATCATCCTCCTTTCCCTGGTGGACCCCAGACTCCAGAAGCCCATGTACTTCTTCCTGGACAACCTCTCTCTGCTGGACCTCAGTGTCTCCTGTGCCATTGTGCCCCAGCTGCTGGCCAACCTCTGGGGACCAGACAAGACCATTGCTGCCTGGGGCTGCATCACACAGGTCTATATGTTCAGCTGGGCAGCCTGTGCTGAATGTACCCTGTTGGCCATAATGGCCATTGATCGCTATGTGGCCATCTGCCGGCCCCTCAGGTACACTCTCATCATGCGTCCCTGGGTGTGTGTGCAGATGGCAGCTGCCTCCTGGTCCAGTGGCCTGGCCAATGCCCTGCTCCAAGCCACACTCACCCTCCAGCTCCCCCTCTGTGGACACCACATCCTGGACCACTTCTTCTGTGAATTACCCGTGCTCATCAAGCTGGCCTGTGAGGACACCACTGCTAATGAGCTGGCACTGGCTGTTGGAGCCATCCCTTTTATAGTGGTGGCTCCTCTGGTGGTGGTCACCTCATACACCTTCATTTCTAGGACTGTACTGAAGCTGCCCTCAGCTGAAGGCAGGCACAAGGCATTCAGTACCTGTGGTTCTCACCTGCTGGTGGTCACCCTGTACTTTGGCCCTGCCGTCTATGTGTACCTCCAGGCTCCAGAGAATCACCCTCAGACCAAGCTTATGTCCTTATTCTACTGCGTTATCACCCCAGTGCTCAACCCACTCATCTACACCCTGAGGAACAAGGATGTGAAGGCAGCGTGGAGGAGGATCCTGCAATCTCGGGGTGGGGTGAAGCCCTTAGATGCCAGGTGAGCTCTGCCTGTATCCTGGAGCAACAATGCACACACATCAGTCACTACTGACCTGCCTGCTTTTCCAAATGAATGACCATCACCAGAAAGAAATGACTTTCCTCCTCTACACGTTAGTCAGTGTGATAACCAGAGAAAGTTTGGCTATAATGTTCTGCTACTGAAATCTCAAATAAAGCCACTGTGGTTTTTTCTGGATTTTTTCCAAATGTCTTGTTTCCCAAAATGCAATAGGCAGCATGGTCCTTGCTTTACAGGAAGAGACCCGCACTGCCACGCTCACTGCCACACTGTTCACAGCACTCAGAGCATGAGATACGACCGGCGCCCATCAGCGGGTGAGTAAACACAATGTAGTATGTTAACCGGGGAACGCCGAATCACACTCTGCCACTTCGAAAACACGGGTGGAAGTGTGTGACGTTGTAGCAAGTGAGATAAGATAACCACAGACAGACAAATACTGCAGCACTCCCTCACACAGAGGACAAGAAGTGTCACTTGACAGCAACAATTATCACAAGAAGTTGCTGTTTGAGAAGGTGAAAGGAAAATCATTCAAGAATAAATTCTATGGCACATCATGTGTTTGCTTTAATACATTTTAATAATGTCTGAAGGTTTGGTAAATTCAATTTTGGAAAAATTCTCCTATCTAAAAACATGAGCAACTCCAAGTCACCCTCTTTAAAGGAACCAGGAGAATCCAACACACTTTTCATCTGAAAATGCTCTGTATTTTTAATCTCAAGTGTGTGTTAAAAATGCATCCCCTAAGAACACTGCTGAATGTATTCGTTATTGAGAAAGAACAATTAATACTCATATGATTGGATCAATCTAGCATGTCTATATCTGATAATGTAAGAAACCATTTTAAAGATAACGATGCGCAATATTGCAACCATTGTCAAGCTTCTATCTACCGGTTCTGTAAACCTGCAATGTTGTGTATTTACTCTAGTCATTTGCTTGTCTCTTTTGCTTGTTGTTTTTACTATATATGTCGTCTTTTGTTGTTGTTGTTGTTTTTGTTTGTTTTGTTTTTCTTCGCTCAAATAAAATAAAAAAAAATGCATCCCTTTCACATGCATAGGATAATCTCAAAACTGGTATTAAGAAAAACATACGGAATAAAGGAGAGACAATCACTACCAGGTGGGGAACGTGGAAGGGTGAGAGGGAGGCATCCTGAGCCACAGACTTTCATCTCTTGAGGGAAGCGGCCACGCTGCCCTCCGCTCTCTTCTGCCCTTCAGTGCCCTCTGCCATACAGAATCCCTGCTTCAAGCTTTCCCTCTTTGGAGGAGGATTTTTACAACACAGGATGATCTTTAGTAACTTTCAGGATGGGACTATACTTACTGTGGAATAGAAGAAGAGGGATTATGAAAGGGGAGTGAAAGGAAACTGATTGGCAACTTGTTCATGGAGCCTGGGCAATTATATCAAAAGACTATAGGTGAAAGATGAATATTAGGACTAATCTCAATTGTGAACTTGATTGGCCTAAGAGATGCCCAAGTTCAGTCTCCTCTGAAACTCAAGGCCACTATAAAGTCTATAAAACAAGTCACGGAATCCCAAGATATAATGTAACATGGAAAGTATTCCCATTTCAAAAAGGAGGAATAGGAAAAAATTTTTTAATCTGACAGTAGAAACTCCAGAACAAAGCAAGGAAGTCATTAAGTCCTGTAACACCATGTCGTTCATCCAAGCAACGCCATGGTGAGATGTGAATTCTATACAGTTTCTGTGGATTTACCTCAAAACCTTTCTGGTTTCAGCCCCCAGGTTCTCCCTGTGGACTTCCATTCACTATGTGTGGCTTCCTTGGCAACATACAAAGTTTCTGGTGCTTCTGACAGACTGAGGTCTCTGCTGCCCCTTCAGCTTCATTCCCAAAGTTTGCACACTGCACAATCACAGACAGTCACAGTTTGTCATCTCACATCCTCCTCTGAAGTCTTTCTGGAATCATCCATAGCACCACAATCTCATATGCTTCTTGTCTTAAAAATTAGTATCATGTATCCACTACCAAGACCTGTTGCCAGCGGTAGTCAGGACCCTCAAACATATGCAGCGGCTTCTGCTGACCAGGCCTAGGTACAATGAAATGAATCCCGGGGCCCAGTCCCCTAGGCTGCCTTTCTTGAGCAGGTGCCCCAGGGGCTCTCTGTGGAGGTAAAACGTTACACTCTTGAACCCAGGAGCCTGGGCGGGCAGAACTTCCTGATCCGTGCAGTACCCTCAATGCGGGCCTCTTCTTCACCTGGTTCAGAGCGCTTCGCTCAGTTTTAATGGTACAAATTCTTCAACACACTTGTTTTGGCTCCAACTTTCTTTAGAGGTAGCTCTTTGTGCCGGGGAATAACTTCAAGCTTTTTATTCCTTTCTTCTCTTCTTTTTGCCCTGGCTGTCTGAATAAAGCAACCAAGTGTAACTATGCCACAGCATGAATGCTGGCAGCCAAATCAGTTAGGTCACCAGCTATAAAATCAGTTTTTATACAAGTCTTGAACAAAACATATTCTAATGCTTTGGAAGAGTTTAACACACGTGGCCTCTGGTCCAGTTCCAAGAATCCTCATTACCATCTGAAACTTCGTGACCTTGACCTTACTCTCCACATTCCTTTTAGCATTCTGGTCTTCTGGGATCTGACCAGAATTGCCTAGCAGGCCATGGGTGGGGACATATATCTGCAATCCCCACACTCTACAGTCTGATCAGAGGGATTGGAGATTCAAGATCTTCCTAGGGCAACTCAGGAATTTAGCTAATCCATGACCCGTAATAAAGACTCTAAAAGACCTGGGAAAAAACCTCAGTATGAAGACCCTGTGTTCAATCACCAGCACCCACAAAAAATTCCAACCCATCTTTGCTTGTGTCACTCAAGTTCTTCACTACTCTCCATCTCCAAATGTTTCCTACAACAAACCAGACCCAAGACTTGTGAACCACATGGTCAGGTACAGTCAAGCAGTGACCCTACTTCTCTGGCATCAATTTTCTGTATTGTCCACCTTTCCCTTGCTGAGACCAAATACCTGACATCCTCAAGTTAAAGGAACAGAAGCTGATTTTTATCAGTTTTGTGCATCTCAGTTCAGGGCTGGCTGGATCAGAGAAGAATCAGTGGGACAGAAGGGCAGATGGAGCACGGCTTCTCACCTCTCAGTGCCCAGAGCTGCACCCTCCAGAGGCGCCACCCTACTGACCCATGGCCTCCAGCTGAGCCCAATATCCTAGCAATGCTTTCAATTGTGAACATCAGGGGACCAATTCACCAGTGGGGACAACACCAAAAATGATCCCATCATCTTTTCAAGAATCTGTTATCCCAGTCAGGTTGACAATTAAGATTAAATTACATTATACAAATATTTGCATATTAATACCTGATAACAGGTTAATATCCAAAGTATATCAAATGTACACGAAACTCAATAGCAGAATGGCAACCTCACTAAATAAATGGCAAAGTGCCTGGGTGTTTCTCAAAATCAGACACTCAAATAGCCAACACATTTATAAAATGTGCTCAATATCAGTAATCATAAGGGAAAGCAAACCAAAGGCACAAAGACATACTTCACCCCTGTTGAGTGGCTACTACGAAAAGACAAAAGAGAGCAAGGGCTGGGAATGACAGGGAGAAGACAGAACCTCCAACACAGTTGTTGGGATGTTAGTTATTGCAGCCTATGTGGGAAACAGAACAGAGATACCTAAAAAACTTGAAGAAATGTTTTATGTCCCAGCCGTGCCATATCTGGGTATATGTGCCAAAGAAATAAAACAAGATCTTGTAGAGAGTTCTGTCTTCCCTTGTCCTTGCAATATCAATGTCAGTGGCCAAAATGTGGAAGCAACTAAGTGTCTGTAGATGAATGAACAGTGCAAATATTATGGATGATATGGACTGTGAGATGTTACTAAGGTTTAAAGATGAAGGGAATAATGTCTTTCAGGACTACAGTGGTGAACCTGGAGACGTAATGCTGTCAGACTCAGAAAGACTGAAACAATGGATGAGCTTATATATTCATAGTCTCAAAAACTTAGCTCATAGAAACAGAATAGAAGAGTCATTGCTATAGACAGGGTGGGGGAGAGGGGAAGAGGCCACCAAAGGCCACCTGGTCTAGCTATGCATGATCACTGGAGGCCGAGCTGCACAGGGCTGAGCTGCTGAACACAGGGCCCTCTGGCCGTGGAGGAGAAGAGCAGATGCACAGTGCTCTACAGTCAAGATGACACCGCCGCTGCGGCAACCGAGGACGTGGGCTGCTGACACCCCTGCTCCACAGCAATAATGCTGCCAACCTTAGAGATGAGACAGCACCCTAACGGGCAAACTTTACTACGTGGGCAAGTCTTTGCACTGACTCCTAAGGTCCTGCTCAGTTCCTGGGCTTGCCTCAGTATCCCCTTCCTTTGTTTGAAAATCAAATAAATACAGGCTGCCCAGAGAAGTGCTTTGTCTCAACTCCCAGGGAATTAAAATTTCATTAGAGGGTTTTGATCCTCCTGGAGCACTAAAATCATACATTAGCCTCTTTTCTTTAAGTCGTTCATTTAGGATGTCGGGGCTAGTCCAAGACCCCAATATATGGTAAGTAGTTTCAGGATATCCAGGGTGCAGTATGGTAACTATGCTTAATAACACTCTTGTACACTCAAAATTTGCTAAGCTAAAAGATCTTTGCAATTTCACTACAAAAAAAGCAGCTACGTGAGAAGACAAGTATCTAAATAATCTTTATGTCAATAATCATTTCACAATGCATAGATATGTCCAAATATCTCAATGTATAATTTAAATATGTGCTATGCCTTTTATCCAATTATACTTCTAAGAAGCTGGGGAGATCTTAAAAATAAGAAGTGTGCTTAGCATTTTCTTCATATCCATACTGTCCATCTCTATATTTTGATTTGAAAATTATCCATTCACAGTTTCCCCATTTTTTAACCCTGTAATTTGATTTTCTAGATGTTATTTATATTGTGCTGTTGAGGTTTTAGGTTCCTCATATACTCCACAGACCCCATTTCAATCCTTTTGTGAGACAAATTTATTGTTTCAGGGTCTTGCTTGCACCTCATTGAGATATAGTCCTTCTAGCAAAAATAAATCTAAACAGTAGTAAATTAGGAGGAAAATTCCCTGTAGAGCACTCACCCCCACACCCGAGGCCCTGAATTAATGATCTCCCTGCGCTGGCTCAGCTCTCAGAGGACCCGAGCCTCAGAGCCCCCTGCTCATCACCCTCTCCCCTGCCTGGATTCCGATCACTCCACTTCACTCTCCAGGAAACCCCAGCCTCTGCAGAGAAGCTGCCTCACTAGAGCCGGGCCCCAGCTTCCCGCGCTGGCCACTCACCCCTGGGTCTCTTCCTTCTGCTCCTCAAGGTGAGTGACCCAGGTTGTTGGGCAGGTTGCCTAAAGACAGTAAGGCATGTTTGTAGTTGTGGGGAGCTAAAGGGTTCTAAATCCACCCAGGGCCAAACCTAGATTTTATTAATCTGTGACAAAGGGAGTGGTAGGAGGATGAGTGACTGTGAGCATGTCAGGAAGTAAGTGAGTTCTGAGAGCTGGGCTGGGTAGGAGGCCTGAGATCACCTCTGCAATGCGCAGAGAGAAGGCTAAGCAGAAGGAGTCATCTGAGTAACACAGCTTGAGGTAGCATCTAACGTTTCAGGGTCAGGGCTTCAGCTCTCATGTGTAATGTTTTATGCCCCAGGAAGTCATAGCCTCTTATCTCAGGGCTCGATCCCAGATCCCAGCTGACAGTGTGGAGCATGGCTTTCCCTCCCACCTGGCTCACACATGTGTATTGGGAGCTTCGGGGTGGGGCAGCACTGACCTGCTGCCTTGCTTTAGAGAATACACATCAGCACCTCGACCAGACCCGTTTGCAATGTTTAAGGCCGACTGAAGCGAGAAGGTAAAGTCCTAGCCAGCTCCGTACATATCAATACATGGAAATGGGCCAGGTTTAGCCAAGATGCAGAGAGTTGCTCTTCTTTCCTGGAGCGTCCTCCGGGTGATCCTCCACAAACTCCTTTATCTGCCAGTGACTTCCATAGAGGAGATTCACTCACTTACCTATTCGGGGTGGACTCCTGCTTTTGTTAGGTAACCAAAGTGCTATCACTAGAGAGACACACTCTTCTCACACCTCACCTACCGCAATCCTGCTCCCCACGTAGAGCACTCATCCCAGCACACGCCGCACCTGAGCCTGAAGTCCTGCGTTAGAGGGTAGAGGAAACACGACAAAGCAGAGTATGATATGATCACTGGCGTCCTAAACAATGGTACAGAAAAACAGCTAAAGAACTAAGATTTTAGCCAAGTTAAGGGAGTCAGGTCAAATTTGAGGAGAGAAATAGAACAAAGTTTGTATGACAAGTGAAAGAAATGCCCATCACTGCAGCCAGTGATTTACATGTTTATTAAATAACTGCTGCAGACCAAAACAAGGCGATAGGAAGGCAGAAAACCTAAGCTCAGAGCCAAACTTCCTCAGCACTCACAGGCAGGTGAGAGGGACTGCAGTGGGGTCAGAAATCACAGCCACACAGGGAGACAGAGATGGGGAGGAGATGGGTGGAGTCACAGAGGAGCCCATTCTGGTGCAGGGGTTTTAAAACGAGGTCAGCTGGAGGCAGAGGGAGAAGCTGAGATGCAGAGGACCAGGCTGGGGCTGACAGCAGGCAGGGGAGGGGATGAGGCTGGGGAGAGGAAGCTGCGACAAGGTTCGGTGCCCTCGGGAATGGGCCTGACTGTGACCTGGGAGTCTGCAGGGCCCCTGTGGGCTGGAAGATGAGGATTCTAATTTCTCAGATCCCTCCTGGAGGGGAGCATGAGGCACACAGTGGAGTTGGCGCCCCTGGACACAGGACCATCCTGTGACCCCAAGTCTAACACGGTGGCAGCAGGGGGGCTGGTGGAACATTTCATTCATTCCTGAATTTCCTGAAGGGCAGTATGCACAATTTCCTAAAGTCGGGGACCTGACCATAGCACATTGCTCCAATGGTATTTTGCACAGAGCAAGCTTGTGCAGGACCCTCACGCTGTTCCCACCTGGCTGCACTAATGCACACCCCACTCATGTGTGCCTGGGCCCTTCCCACAGCCCCACCCACATTTGCTGTGTTTTCTGTTCTACCTCAGCCATTCTAACAATGGTGAGAGGAAAGACAGCTACACCCTGTCTCACCCATATTCAGAATCTGAAACCGGTGATCTGATCAAAGAAGAGAGAACAGTGGGGACTGGAAGTGGGCAGTTGTGCAGGGATGGGGTTGGAGATTGTAGCCGAGGGCCCTGATGTACGCATAGAGAGGAGGAAAAGTGCAGAGTTCCACGGGGATTCTTGGAAAATAGTGAAAGAGTGGATTTAAGTGTTATCACCATAAAAAGATTATGCTGTGGGTGATGCATATTATGATTAACAATCGTGCTCCGTGTGGAATGCAAACACATCTTGCAACTTAAAATAAGTAAATATGATATTATTTAACATTTACTTAGGGAAAACTGACCACCTGTATGTTTTGTGCACCTTTTTTATGAAATATTGTGGAACGTATTTCCCTCTCCTGCAAGTGTGAGCTCACATGAGGATCAGGACGAACTCCATGGAACAGCAACTCCAACGCCTCCACATCCTCCAGCAGCTGCTGGGCACCAATCTCCAGACTCTAACCCAGTCCCTCTGCTCACGCTAGTGAAGTCATCTAAAATCAGATTGTTAAACACTGCCTAAACACCCAACACAAAGAAACACACAGAAGCCAGACATAGTTTGGTAGCACAGAACAAAAGATTTCTTTAGATTTTCATAATCTGGACAGTGTTTCTATTAAGAAGGCCAAAGCACAGCATTCTCTCATGATGTTCCCTTTGTTGTATTTGTGTTAAGAGTGCCATCAAAGAAAGCCCTCAGAATGTTTTCACAGGCTCCATTCCAGAACTAAGTCCCCTCTCCTGTGTGGAAAAGTTCCACGTAAAGCAGAATCCTCCCGCAGTGTCCTCGCAGACACAGCACAGCCTGGAGGCGCCGTCCCTGCAGCTCTGTCTCCTGTAGATTGGTGCATGGTTAGGGAAGCAGTGGGGAGGCCAAGCCCTGACCCAGAGGGCCTGGCTTTCTCCTGGTGATGCTCTGCTCTCTCTGGTCCATGGCCCAGGGTCTCTGCTCCACCATCCTCTGCATTCACTACACAGGTGTGCATTCTGCACCCCATTGACCATGTGCAAACTGCGTGTGAGTTGTGACCACCCTTGTTCTACAGATGAGGAGAGGGAGGCTCTGCTGGAAGCTCAGCAAGCACTGCAGGGTCATTGTTTTGAACTGTAAGAAGCAGCATTTGGGCCATATTGGCCACATTCTCTGCCGCCACAATTGTGAAGCAAGTGTCTTGGACTGCATGGCCCCCACGGTGTACTTAAATGTCATTGTGAGTTTTCATGGTTTTTGTTTCATAGCTTTTTCATTATTTGAAAGGAAAAAAATTTTTGCAAACAAGAAACCACCAGTTTCCACGTCCCTTGTGCTCCTGCACACGCTATCATGCACTGCATCTTCTCCAGAGCCCAGCAGTCAGCATGATTTCGTGCATTTTAGTGCAGGGAGGAAGAGCGTTAAGGTGGTGACGTCCCTGCCCTGAGTCCTCAGGGTCACTCTGACTGCCAGGAGGCCCCTGATTCACAGAGGATTAATAGAGGTGTGAACATTGTGTCCATCACCTGTAGCAGAGGTCATCACATGTCCATGATGGCCACACCTGACATCTAAAAGTCATTCTCCAAATAAGGCATTTTTTCCATTTGTTTAGAATTAGCCAGCATTTGACACTACTGACCTCACTATTTTAAAATATTTACAAACATTTTATACACTACTGTTGCTTAGTTTCCCATTTAGTGTGTCATTTATCCTAAGATTATGCTCTCTCTCTGAAACTTAGGATGATATTCACCCCTCATTTCTGGTGATGTTTTTCTGACTCTCCATAATGTTTCCTCACTACACACCTACAAGGTGGTTCAAACTATGGTTCTGTACGATCTGTGAGTCTGAAGAATTCACCAGGTGTCACAAGGCCAGGTGTTCCTTCATGTGCTTGGTAACATGACCCAGAAAGTTGTCTAAAGCTCACGGTAGTTAGCTGTGATACTGTGACTCTTCTCAATTTTCTCCTCAGAGATAAAGAAAAATAATAATGTATATCATACTTTATAAAACTTCAAAGTGTAATTTTTTACTCTTCATGTGTTTATGTTTCCAAGCTTATGGCATCTGATTATAAAATGAGTTCATGCGTATTCCTCCCACCTGTGAGAAAAGTGTTCTTTACAATGTGGCATGCATTAGAATATTTGCTTTCTTTGCAACTTTGTGTTTTATACTGAAAGATTCAGTAAAGATGAGATGAAAATGACAGAGGTACACAGAAGGAAGTGGCAGGATGGTGAAGCAGGTGTCCTGGACTGCATGGCCCCACGGTGTACAGACCCATGGTGGACAAAAGCTCAGAGACACATAGGCAACTTCACACCCACTAGGATGGTGAACATCAAAGACAAACAGCAGGAACAGCGGAGCTGTCTAGCGTGTGGACCGTTGGAGTCCCTATGCTCTGTGACAGTGGGGAGGAAAGCAGCACAACAGCTGGGCAGGGAAGAACATCAGTTCTCCACAGAATTAAGCCAGGGTTACCTCGGGATGCAGAAATGTCACTTCTGAGTCCACACCCGACAGAATGGAAAGCAGGGCCTCAAGAGGTACTGGACACCAATGTGCCCGGCACCAGTAATCACAAGAGCAAAGCCAAGTGAACAAGGTGGGCATCAAGGGGGCAATGGGTGTACAAACATAACTTATATGTACAATATTAATCCTGAAAGGTAGGAAATTGTAAAAATTTTAGGGTATGATAAAGGAAATAAGCTAATCACAAAAAGTATAATACTATTCGATTCTACTTTAGCATAACAAAAATGATCTAGTCACAGAATTGGGGTTTCCATGGTTGGTGGGAGGGCAAAGGAATATTTAATAGGTTCTGATTGAATTTGCAAAACAACAAGATTCAGGAAATGGATGATGGTGACAATTGTACAGTATCATCAATGAACCTTATTGCACTGATCTGCAAGTTTAAAAATTGTTCAGTTAGTAAATCTTGTATTTTCTGTATCTTAACATAAGAACAATTTGAAACTAAAGAAGAGTAGAGAGAATTTGCCAAGGTAAACTCCATTTGATGCCTTCCCCTCTGCAGGAAACTTCAATTGGTATGTTGCTGCAAGTGAAACTTCGGTTTTGCAAACACACAGTAATTTAAAAAAAGGAAAAAAATAGAAAACATATTTATCATCAAACTTATATTTATTCTCAAAATCTGTCCATTTCCTTCCAGCCATATATTAAATATTGATGCCATGGAAAGGGAAAATGTGAGCTTTCCCAGCAGTTTCGTCCTGCTGGGCTTCTCAGAGCTTCCGTGGCTGGAGATTCCCCTCTCTGCAGTGGTCCTGGTCTCCTTCCTCCTCACCCTCATGGGGAACAGCTCCATCATCCTCCTCTCCCTAGTGGACCCCAGGCTCCACACACCCATGTACTTCTTCCTGGACAACCTCTCTCTGCTGGACCTCAGTGTCACCTGCACCATTGTGCCCCAGCTGCTGGCCAACCTGTGGGGACCGGACAAGAACATTGCTGCCTGGGGCTGCATCACACAGTCCTATCTCTTTCACTGGACCAGCTGCACTGAATGTGCCCTGCTGGCCGTGATGGCCATTGATCGCTATGTGGCCATCTGCCGGCCCCTCCAGTACACTCTCATCATGCGTCCCTGGGTGTGTGTTCAGATGGCAGCTGCCTGCTGGTCCAGTGGCCTGGCCAGTGCTCTGCTCCAAGCTACACTCACCCTCCAGCTTCCCCTTTGTGGACACCGCACCCTGGACCACTTCTTCTGTGAGTTACCCGTGCTCATCAAGCTGGCCTGTGGGGACACCACTGCTAATGACCTGGCACTGGTTGTAGGAGCCATTCCCTTTGGAATGGTGCCTGCGCTGGTGGTGCTCATCTCCTACACCTTTGTTACCAGGACTGTACTGAAGCTGCCTTCAGCTGCAGAAAGGCACAAGGCACTCAGCACCTGCACTTCCCACTTGCTGGTGGTCACCGTGTACTTTGGACCAAGCATCTACATGTACCTCCAGCCTCCAGCCAAGAGTTCACAGGTCAAGTTCCTGTCCTTCTTCTACTGCATCATCCCCCCTGCGCTCAACCCCCTCATCTACACCCTGAGAAACAAGGATGTGAAGGCAGCATGGAAGAGGATCCTGCAATCTCGGGGTGGAGTGAAATCTTTAAAAGCCAGGCGATCTCTGCCTGCCTCCTGGGCAGCCATGTTCACACATCAGTGAACACTTCCAAAACACGTCTTATTTTCCAAGTAGTGTCCGTGAATTTCAAGGAGTTCCCATTTGTCAAAATCAATACTTCCTTGACTAGAGAAACTCTTTGGAGTAGAAAATTCTCTGGCCTTCAGTTGCACAAGCAGCTAAGGTCCTTTCACCATATATCACTTTTCCTTTATCCATTTAAGCAATCATGGGTAGCTAGGTTGATTTGATCACTTGGCTACTATGAACAATGATATGATCAACACTGGTGTGCAAGTATCTCTACCACAGCTGACATTAATTTCCTTGGGTAATTCACATAACAAGGAAGCATATGGCTGGATCACATGGTTCCTCTATTTTTACTTTTCTTTGAGGAAGGATGCTCTACACTGATTTCATAGTGGCTGAACTAGTTTTCATTCCCACCAACAGTGTGCATGGGTTCCATTTCATTGCAGCCTTACCAGTCTTTAATATATTTGTATCCTTGATGGTAGCCATTGTGACTGGGATGAAAAGGAATCTCAGCAAAGTATAGATTTGCATGCCCCGTGTGACTACGGGTGTTGGAGCATTTTTCATGTAATTATTTGCCACTTGTACTTATTCTTTGACAATTTTTTGTTCAGATCTTTGACTGACATATTGTTTGAAATACTTGTTCCTTTGGTGTTAAATTTTCTGAGTTCTTTACATATTCTTGACTTACAGCATCCATCAGATGAACAATTGGCTAGAACTCTCCCATCCCATAGTTTGTCACTTCACTCTGCTTAATTTTGCTTTCCTATGCAGAAATCCTTTAATTTCAAAAAATCCCACTTGTCAATTCTTGTCAGTGGATTTCCTGAGACGTTGGATTTTTTTCAGGAAATCAGACTTTCAAGTCTTGCATTAAGGTCTTCGTCTCATTCTGAGCTGGTTTCTGTACAGTATGAGACACAGGTATCTAATTTCCACCTTCCACAGGTTGTGCTCAGTCTCCCAGGACTGTTGGTTGACAAAACTCTTTTGTCCATTCTGTATTTTTAGCAGTTCTGTTGAGAACCTGATGGCTGTGAACAAATGGGCTTATTCCTGACTCCTCACTCTTTATCCATTCAACATACCCCTCTGTTTTTAAACAAAGCCTCCTCAGGATCTTTTGAAACCAGGTGTTGTGGCACCTCAGGTATTGCTCCTCCTGCTCAAGATCGCTTTGGCTCCTCAGGGTCTTCCAGATGAATTCTCCATACAGACCGTAAGATTTTTCTAGTTCTGTGAGGAAAGTGCCACTGCTGTCTGGATGAGAATTGCACTGGAGCAGGAGGTCGCCTTTGGCATTTGGTCATTTTACAATGTTATGTTTCCCAGACCTTCCATGGTAGGGCTTTCCATCCTCCAGTGTGTTTTATTCAATTTCTCTCCTTGATGACTTATAAATCTCATTGTAGGGACCTTTTATCTCTTTCTAAATTGTGTGTGTGTGTGTGTGTGTGTGTTATGTGAGATTCTTTTCCTGATTTCTTTCCAGTGAATTTTTAATTGTTGTGTAAGCTACTGACTGCCCTACATTGATTTTGCTTTGTGCTATAATGTTGACTTTGTCAGCTTAAATGACTTTTATTGGGCCTTTTAGGGTTTTGTAGTTATAGAATCACATAATCTTCAAGCAGGAATGACTTGATTTTACATTTTTCCTTTTTATCCCTTTTGTTTCCTTCTCTGTGTAATTGCTGAGGCTCAAGTTTCCAGCAGTATATTGAACAAGAGCGGTGAGAATGAACACCTGGGTCTTGATTCAGCGTTTGCCCCTTCTCCCCATTCCATATGTCTTTGACTATAGGTTTGGCAGAATGAACTTTATTAAGTTGAGATATGATCTTTCCAGGATTACTTTATTCAGGTTTTTATCATGAAGGAATGCTGAAATATACTAGAGTCTTCTTACCCATACATTGTGATCATATGATTTTTAACCTTGATTCTATTTGTCTAGTATATTACAACTATTGGTGGCACTTTGAGCAAACTTTGCATTCCTGGAATGAAACAAACTTGATCATGTAGTGTAATCTTTCAGACAATGTTGAATTCTGTTTGCAACTATTTTACTAAAGGTTTTTTCATCTATGTTCCTCAAGTGTGCTGGCCTATTTTTGTCTTTTTTTTTTTTTTTCTTCATTATCCGATTCTACTAGCAGGGTAATATTGGTTTCTTAAAATATGTCTGGAAACTTCCTTTCTGTATCACAGAATTGTCTGAGTAGCACTATTAGTTTTCCTTTGACAGCCTGGTAAAATCAGTGGTGAATTGTCCAATCCTGTGGCTCTTTTGTTAGGAAACTGTTTATTACTCTTTAGATCTCATTGTTGGTTATTGATAAGCTTAGATTATTTATAACCACTTGGTTCAGTTTGATAGATCATATGTATCTAAAAATGAATACTTTCCAGTTTATGGACATAAAATTTTTCAATATATTTTCTATTCATCCTTTTTATTTCAGTGGATGTGTTGTAGTATTCCACTTTTCATCTCAAATCATATTTATTTGGGCTTCCTTCTTTGTTTTTTAGTTTTCCCAATGGTTTGTTAGGTTTTTTCATCTTTTCAAAGAACCAACTCTTTGTTTCATTGATTTTTTTATTGTTGCTTTAGTCTCTATTTCGTTGATCTCTGCTCTGATCTTTATTATTTTTTTTCCTTCTACTTATGAAGTTTCGTTTATTGTTTACCTAAGGCCTTAAAACATTTCTTTAGCTTTCTAATTTGTTATCTCTTTGTTTTTCTAATGTAGGCACTCATAGCTCTGAACTTCCTTGTTATGACTGCTTTCACTGTGCCCCACAGGTTCTGGTAGAATGTGTACACACTTTCATTTTGATTATAGAATTTTTTTTGATTTCTCCTTGATTTCTTCTATGCCTCCTTGCTTTTTTCAAAAGTGTATTATTCAGGCCAAGTGTGCTGTTGCACACCTGTAATCCCAGCTAAGCGGAATGTTATGGTTTATACATTGTGTCAACTTGAGAAGTCTAGAAGCTTAACTAAGTAACTCAGCAGCTCTACATCCTGGGGTGTAGAGCACAAGCAGTTACCTGTTCATTGTGTCAATTTAAGAAGGTCAGAAGTTTAACTAAGTGACTCAGCAGGGGGCCAGGGTCCCTAGTTTGTAACATCCTCAGCTTGTGCAAGAGGAAAGCAGATAGATGGTGTGAGTGCTACCCCCAGCCCAGGGGAGCAGCCTGCATACCATAAAAGGTGAATGAGGAGGGACTGATTCCTGCTGCTTTGGAGGAGCTCCAGTCTTCGCCTTCAGCTTGGATGTCATCTCCTGGATTCTGGCACAGACTGTTGGGCTTTGTCCTAGACTCTTCAGCCTTCCGTTGTAGATTCTTCAGTGTTCCATCATAGACCCGTCGGCCTCCTGATCCGGACTTGCACGTGACACTGCAGTGAGCTCCAGCCCTTGGGCTAGGCCCTTCACACTCCAGCTTGCAGACACCTTCAGCACACTCCTTTATTCAACTCTGTGGCTGACCATCGTAAGCCAATCTTATCATTTTTATACAGCTGTATATCTTGTGTTATATCTGTTTCTCTAGTAAACCCTGGCTGCTACACAGGAGGATAGAAAGTTTGAGGCCAGCGGAGGCAATTTAACAAGGCCTTGTCTCAAAATAAAGAATAAGTGCTAAGGATATAGCTCAGTGTTACAAGCATTTGCCTACCATACATAAGGCAGTTCAATCCCTGCCGCTGGAAAAAAGAAAGAAAATAGAGAAAAGAAGCGTGTTTCCATACTTCCACAGTCTGTCCTGATTAGTTGATTTCTAATTTCATTCCATTATGACCCAGTATGTTGCAATAATTTTATTCAATTTTTTATCTTGTTAAGTCTTATTTAATACACTAACATGTACCGTGTTTTGGAGACAGTTGTTTTTGCTGATAAAAAGAATATGTGCCCTCCGGCTGTTGAGTAGAGTGTTCTGCTGATGTCTGTCGAGTGCATCTGAGCTGCAGTGTAGCTTGACTCAGCGGTTCCTTTGTTGCTTTGTCCTCTGGACGATGTCTGTATTGGTGAACGTGCGAAGTTGAAGTCACCTTGAACCATGCTATTGGATCCTGTGTCTCCATTTATATCCTGTAGGGTTTATTTAATCAAATTGAGTGCTGTCAAATCAAATCAATTGTACATGGGTATGCTGTGATGTCCCATGCATATCCATGTACAATTGTTATAGCTTCTTGATGAAATGTTCCACTCATCAATATGGAGTGACCTTCTTGTCTCTTCTAGTAAATGTTGGCTTGGGGTCTGTCTTAATGGATATGAGCCTATCTGCTCCTGTGTGAGTGTGGATTCCGACTGACTGGAATGTCATTCTCACTCCTTTCACTCTAGTCTTTGTGTGTGTTTCCAGGAAGCTGAGTTTCCTGCAGGCATTAAACATTCAGATCCAACATTTGGATGTTGCTTATTTCACCCAGCTATTCTGTGTCTTTTCATTGGATAATTCAGACCATTTACATGCAAGGTTATTGCTGAAAGGTATGCACTTTTCCTCAATATTTTGTTGTTTTTCTTTTAAACAATCCATATTCATATCCTTCTTCAGCTCTACTTAGAAATGTGACATTTTGTTGAAATAATACTTAGTTGTTTCTTTCATCCCATTTGCTTATCTATCTTTGTGGTGTAGGATTTTTTCCCGTGTTCTTAGAATCCTGTTTAATTTTCTCCCGTTTCTGTGTGTATAATTCCTATAAGAACCATTTGTTATGCTGGCTTAGTGGACAGGAATTCCTTTAGGTTACGCTTACCTTGAGAGATATTTATTTCACCTATGATTCTGAAGGGTAACTTTGCTAGATATAGTAATCTAGGTTGCTCATTCAGGACTTGAAATACATCCTTTCATGCCACCCTGGGCTTCACAGGTGCTTTGAGAAATGTGGCATTATCTGAAGGGATTCCCTTTATAAGTGAGTGAGTATTTCAGTCTTGCAGCTTTCAAGTTTCTTCCTTTTTTGTAACTTGGGCATTTTAACTATAATACACTATTGAGAAATTCTTTTCTGATCAAGTTTCTTTGGAGTCCTAAGTGCCTCCTGAAACTCAATGTTCATTCCTCTTCCGAATCTTAAGAAATTTTCTACTATTATTTCACAACAAATGACAGGACACAGTAGGGTAACAACAGGGGTGAAAAGCCAAAAGCCCATTCTAGCCTCGATGCTGGGGTTGGCAATACTTCCTTCTGGGTTTCCAGTCTGCTCCCCAGAGGCACAGCAGTGTCTGGGTCAAATAAGCCCATCACATGATCTGCTGTGATGTAGGCCATGCCAGCTGGACAGCATATGTAGATGGCATGAACTCAGGCACACACACTACGGTCTGTGACCCTGAGGACTTGGAAAGTATTCAAGCCATGATGTATACCAAGAATGCCACATAGACAGCCTGGAGAGCAGTCAAACCCTGCAAGTTCTGTACTGGGAAAGCATGGGAATTGAACTGAGCAACTTGCCACCCTCAATGTTAGTGCTCTCAGACTGTCTCCCTCTCAGTCACTCATGTGACTGGGCCTGCTTTTTGTCACAGAAAGGCTCACTGGCCAGGAAAATAATCCATCAGCCTCATGATCATAGACTTGCCAGCCTCCAAACCTTGAGAAACCAATAATAATAGCATTCAACATGGCAACCCATTGAATTAATAACCTCACCTCACATGGAGTGCAGGTTTCTACATAATTTGAACATATAGCCTAGTTACCTGGGAATGTGAGGGGGTGTTCAGGGCTCTGTGTGCACACTCTTCCCACCCCAGAGCAGACAAGATGTACTGTCTAAGACTGAAGTCATCTAGCGAGGTTGTACTTGGACATGGCCAACTGAGCAGCACATGAGAGGAAGCACTTAAGCCAGGAGAAGAGGGAAGAGGAGAGGGCTGCTGTGTTACAGACCACTCAGGGATTGGGGACCACCATTTCTAAGGTGCTCCACACAATGTGTAGGTTGACCTGAGGCTGTGTATACATGATTGGAAGAAATGGTTTCATTTGGGTTTGCAAACTGTTTACAAGAATACCTTCTGCCATGGTTTGTGTAAGTCTGTTACATACCCCAGTCCATGGCAATATGGAGCTGGGTAGAACCTTTAATAGGCTGGAAGTAGTTGATGATCTTCTGGTTACATGGTCATGACCAACTAAGAGACACGGGTTCTATGACACCTCCTCTTCCCACCTCTTTTCCACTTGTTTTGTGCCCTGGAAACCACAGGGTAAGCAGTTTTTCCTCACCATGCACCCCTTCCATGGTGTACTGTGCAGTCGCAGGCCCAAAGCAAGGTGGCCTACCTCTCATGGACTGAAACATCCAAATGAACTAGACAAATGCTTCCCTCCTGTTTAGATCATTATGTCAGGCAGTTTCTTAGAATATAGTAACCTGGCTAACATATTGGAAGTTTTAATCGGGCATTCCTCACACATTTAGTACAAAGATTGCTCTCACAATAAAATTAGTCAACCTATTCTCAGGATATCACAGAGTACCAATAAAAACTAATGTTTTCTCACTTCTGTCACCACCACTCTCATCTAATAGTCTTCAAACCCACCCAGAAAGTTGAAGTTTCAACAACAAGCCATGGGAAAAATTACTCTAGAAACTTCTGTTTCAGCTACTGTTGCCCCTAAGCTAATTATGTCCAATGACACTTGATCTCCAACAGAGAGGGTGAGATTGAAGAGAGGGGCCCTGAAAAATGAAACAGGTCCCCAGCTTCAACCGGTCCACTGAAGACCTCAGTGTCCTCAGTTCCCTGGCACTCAAAGGTGCACACGTGTGATTGTATAAAGGAGACTCTAAATGGCACAGTCCTCTACTCAGAAATACTGAGCATCACTAGGCAGGGCAGTGAGATCAGACTGGGAAAAACGGCCATCTAGAAAACAGTGCTGTGAACCGATAAGCTCATAAATACAGAAATACCCTAAGAGACCACAGAGCATCTCAACTGGCTCAAATGGCACTGAAAACAAGGTCCTGATTGAGTCAACATCAGATTCTACCAGAACTTCAGAGAAAAATCTAATGCCACTACCCCTCAAAATCTTTAATAAAATCCAAAAGGAAGAAATTGTCCCATAGCCATTACTAGAATGTAGCATTAGTCTAATTCTAAAATCAGAAAAGAAATTCCCCAGAAAAAGAGATCTATAGACCAGTATGTTTAATGAAAATAGATGCAAAATTCCTCAGTAATATACTGGCACATAGAATCAACAAATCATCAATAAGGCCATACACCATGACCAAGTAATACTCATTCTATGAAAGCCAGGATGATTCAACACTCAACAAATGCAAATAAATAAATGTAATGCAACACATAAACAGAAGCAAGGACAAAAATTACTTGATCATCTAAATATATGCAGAAAAAGCCTTCGACAAAAGCTAGCATCCCTTCATGATAAAAAATACACTGAAAAAAATAATTATAGAAGAACCTAATCTTAACCTGATAAAAGCCATTCATGACCAACCAATGGTCAACATCATAGTAAATAGAAAGAAACAAAAGCTTTCCTTCTAAAACCAGGAACAAGACAAGGTTGCATACTATTACCACTGCTGTTCAGTGTAGTTCTCAAAACATTAACTAGAGCAAGCAGGCAAAAAAAAAAAAAAAAAAAAAAAAAAAAAAAAAAAAAAAAAAAAAAAAAGGAAAAAGAAAATGGATAATTATGTGAAAGGAAATAATCTAATTATTATTATTTCCAGATGACAGGATTCTTTACATACAGTACTAAAAATATTCCACCAAAATCCTCCTAGAATTCATAAGCAAATTCAGTAGCATAGCATAATACAAAGTCAATGCACAGAAAAAAATTGTGTCCTTGTAAACCAATAATAAACTTGCTGAAGCAGAAATTGAGTAAACAATACTTTTCACAGTAACATCAAGAAAAATTAAATACTCTGGAGTTGATCTAACCAAAGAAGTGAGAGTCCTCTACAGCAAAACTAAAGTACACTGAAAAAGGAGAACAAAGAAGACATCAGAAAATGGGAAGGTATCCAATGAGTAGGCAAAATGAATAGAGTCAAAATGGCCATAATTCCAAAACTAATGTGCAGATTTAACATAATTGCAATAAATATACCATTAGTGTTCCTCACAGAAATAGAGAAAATAATTCTAAAATGCATATAGAATCAGCAGATACCTAGAATAGCAAAAGCAACGCTGGCTAACAAGAGCAAAACAGTAGGCATCACAATCCCACATGTCCAGTTATACTACAAAGCTACAGTGAAAACTCAGCACAGTATTGCAGAATAAAGGAAATACAGATCAACAAAACAGAACAGTGGATGCAGGAACAACTCCAGACACAGTCAATTACCTGACCTTTGACAACAGGGCCAAAAAATTTTGCTGGAGGAGAGGGAGCCTCTTAACAAAAGGTGCTGGAAGAAGTGGCTATCCACATGCAAAACACTGAACCCAGAACCATATATCTCAACATGCACTAAACTAAAATCAAAACGGATCAGAGATCTAAATAGTAAAACAAAAACAATCTTCAGGAAGCTAAAATAGGTAAAAGTCTTGTAGTCAAAGTTGCAGCCAAAACTTTCTAAACAGAACCCCTATTACACAAGATATAATACCAAGAATCAGCAAATGGGATCATATCAAACTGAAAAACTTCTTCACAGTAAAGAAAATAATCAACAGAGACAACCTGCAAAGTGGGGAATAATTTGTCAGCTATTGTTCACACAGAGGACTATCATCTAGAATAGGAAGAACTAAAAAAAATTACCTCCCTGATAAAAGATCCCATCAAAAAAAAATGGGTTAACAAAATGAACGAACACTTCACAGAAAGAGAGCTTCAAATGGACAATAAATCCACGAAGGAATGATCACCATTTCTGGTCATTAAAGAAACGCAAACTAAAACAACATTGATATTCCATTTAACTCATAAAGAATGACCATCACCAAAAAATCAAATAATAACAAAGGCTGGTGAGGTTGTTGGGGAAAAGGAACCCATCAACACTGCTGCTAGAACATAAACTAGTACAAGCAATGTGGAAATCCATACAGGGATTGCCCAAAGAACTGAAACTGGAGATTCTATTTGACCCAGCTGTTTTCCTTCTAGGTATCTTCCGAAAGAGTTGAGGACGTCACATCACAGCGACACACGCATACTCGCGTTTATCACAACAGTCATCACAGCTCAGTCTTGGAAGTGCCCTGTATGTCCGTCAACAGATAAATAGATAAAGGAAATGCAGTATTTACACACCATGGAGTACTACTCTGTCATAAAAAAAGTTAAACAAGGAAAATGAATACAACTTCAGTCCATAAATTTAAGAGAAAAAAATCAGACACACAATCATGAAAATCACATTGTTGCTCTTATATGGGAAACTCAGGGTAAAAATAAGAAAGCCAAATAAAACATAGATAGTAAGGAATATAGAGATATATCATTCTCCAAGGAGAAGGGGATAGAGAGATGGAGGGACTCTATCACAGAGTGTTTTCCCTCAGCTTTCTTCTGCTATTTTTATAGTTTCTTCTTTTACAGTTAAGTCTTTAACCCATTCCGACCTGATTTTTGTGCATGGTGCGCTATATGAGACCACATCCCCTCCTCCCTTAACTTCTGGGTGTCAGACATTCTGTCCCAGCAAAGAGACAGTAACTAGAACAACATCCAGTCACCTGGACCTGTTCCAGAGGGTGCTGGACAGATGACAGGGACCCGTGACCACAGCGACAGGGTGATCTCTTCCGTGGTTCAGGACGGGAGCCAGGTCACAGCGAGGGAGGGCTGGAGCGCTGCAGCCCTGACGGCGCCCCTTTCCCGGGGCGGGGCCGAGGTTAGAGCACTGCACTGTGGTATCTAAAATAGGGAGGAAGGAAAGTTTTGAAGGCCCTTAAGCAAAGAAATGATCTATTATTTTTCAAAATCTCAGTTTTGTTTAATTTTTTAATATTTTATTAGTATGTGCTTACAGTACAACAACTAGTAATACTAAAAAGAATGAAAATGAAAAGAAGTGATCAATTATGTGTGACAAACAATGTAAGTGTCTTGAGTTGATCAGTACACAATATACACATGTGTGAAACACCACGCTGTATCCTAAACTGATGCCAATATAAATAGTAGGTAAAAAGTAAAAAGTGTGACCTCTGGGATGTTTCAGAATATGGGGCAAAGTGTTTTGGCTAACATTGGTCTTAACATCAAAGTAAAATTAGACTTGTTTACAATAGGAAAAAACACATTTGTATTTCTATGTTTATGTTTTTAGTTTTTCCAGCAGTGTGACTCAGACCCAGAGCTGGTCTCTGACTGAGTGACATCCCAAATCCCTTTTACTGTTTGAAACTGTTCTCTGTCAGGTGTCCAGATCAGTCTTGAGTCTGTGATTGTCCTGCCTCAGCCTCCTGAATTCGTAATGTTCCACAGGTGTGCCATCCACAAGTGATGCACGTGTGTGTTTCTAATACTTCTGGAAGGAAGCTTACATTCTTTTCTGAAACTGGATATTATTATGTTCAAAGGACTTAAATATTTTAAAGACACAGTTGATCTGTGACAGTACAAGTAAATAATGACCTAAAAAATTCAGTCCAAATAAAAAATATAGTCCATGTTCTTGTTGGTAGGCTCTTTGCTAGTTTAAACTTTTTTTTTTTTTTTGCACTATTGGGGATCGAACTCACAATCTCACACCTGCCAAGCAGGCACTCAAGCCACTGAGCCAAACTCCTGTGGTGGCACAAGCCTTTAATCCCAGCACTCGGGAGGCTGGGGTAGGTGGAGCGTTGTGAGTTCGAGGCCAGCTTGGGCAACAGTGCGAGCACAAGCTGAGCCTGATCTACATAGTGCGACCCTGTCTCAAAAAACTAGGGCTGGCAGTTTGGCTCAGGGGCTCAAGCACCTGCCTGCCAGATGTGAGGCTGTGAGTTCAATCCCCGGTGCCACAAAAAAAAAAAAAAAAAAATATATATATATATATATATATATATATATATATATATATGTATATATATTCCAAAATAATTTGCAAATCCAGCAGACTGTTGGAAAAATAAAACAAAATTAACACTTTGTGGTTGCAGGGAATCTGTCCCCAGTGAGATGACACCATTCATCCACGGCTCCCTGCGCTCCTCCTCTCCCTCTGCCTATGGTCCCACTCCTCCTTCCCACAGGTGTCACCGCTGTCACACTGCTGCCCCGGGGCCCAGACTCCACTCTGTGTGGAACTGGAGGGGGCTCTGTGTGGGGGAGGCCGGCTGGAACATGCGTGAAATCTCTTTTCTGTTCTAGCAGATTCCACAAAATGTGGTAAAGACATTTCCTCACTTACCAATGCAGCTGGGTTGTTACACATACTGGGAGGTGAAAACACGGGACCCCAAATCAAAGCTTTCTTAAACCCAATAATGACCTCAGCTCTCCCTCAACAGCTTCTCTACACCCAAACACCTGGTCCTGGTCCAGAAGACCCTGGGCAGGTGCCAGGGGCCTGGGGCCCAGGGACAGCAAGGCTCTTCAGTGGGTCATGAACAGGGTGGGCACGCAAGGGGGTGAGTGCAGTAAACACCCGGACCAGGCCCAACTGTACAAACCTTAGGGCGACTGTCCCCTCTGGGCTTTCACAGGCTCATCCCCACCCCTGGGAAGAGGAGTCAGCGACATATTCAGAAAGAAGTCAGCAGTTCCATCTTAACTCCTGCAGGATCCTGAACAGCAGCTTTAGAAGACGGGAACAAATACTAGGTTGTTCTTGTTTTTTAAATAGAAGAAGACTATTCATTTGAAGGCAGGGGAGTGGGGAAGTTACACAGCTAGTTTCTCTCAGTTCATCGAAATGCTAGTTTTATAATGTGGAAAATGCACACTGCAAGGAAAAGGACATGGTGACGTGAAGCGTTTCCTAAGGCCGCCATGAAGTCATCGCATGGAAGGAAAATAAAGACATAGCCAGCTAGAGAGCTCCTCAGGTTTCTACAGAAGTGACGCGTTGCATGTAGTAACCATGAAAGTTTTAAACAAAGATCCCCCTGGGATGGCAACCGTCCACCCCTGGGTACGATCTCTGACAGGAGCCAGGAGGACGGGCGATGTGGCCAGGCTCTATTTCAACGCTTTTCTATGATAAGTTTGTAATTTCACAGTCTTGTCCTCATCTCATTCAGTCAAATCCCTCAGGGCAAAGATGATTCCAAACACAAATAAATTAGAAGGAGGAAATTCCCTGCAGAATGTTCATTTCTACAAACTCTGCCACTATGTTAATTATCTAAAAGCTATAGCTCTGGTCTCAGAAGATCAAAAGGAACAAACCTCAAGAGGGTTTGGAGGCAGCACTCCCCACCCCCACACTCCCTGGGGACGCTCGCCAGCCCCACACCCCACTAAATCCCAGACCCTCTGAAAAAGAGGCTTCATCTTTCTGACCACGAGTTCAACATCCTCACTGCAAGGTCCCCGTCTCTCCTCACCTCCCCTGCTCCTCCTCCGTCTCAGGTACACAAGCCGGTGGAGACTGGGATGCAGCATTAGTGTCAGGGAGGATCTGGGTGGGGGAAGCCGGCTGGAGCGTGCATTAAACTCCTTTCTCTTCCAGCAGCAGCACAACAGGTGGTAAAAGAGATTGCCTCACTTACTTAGTGAAGCTGGGTTCTTACAGATACTGGGAGGTAAAAACACAGGACCCCAAATCAAAGCTTTTGGGAGACAGTTTTCTTAAACCCAATAATGATCTCAATGCCGTCCTCACTAGAGTGGCTTTCAGGTCTGAGAAGTTGTTGTTTCTGATGAAATGATAACAGGAGTGCATTTCCAGATACTGGTGGCAATGGAAAAGGCAGTAGCAAAAAAAAAAAAAAACAGGCCAATATTTCCAGATGAATTAGACTGGCACCTAACCCTTGATAAAGGCAGCCAGCTGTTGGGAGATGAACGTTAGTCAAACTCCCGAGGCACTCAAGGGAAGAAGGGGCGGGGAGAGCATGATGCCTGTGGTGTCAGAATTCACAGTGACACGAGGAAACAGGAGCTGACCTGGTGCAGGGGTCACAGGAAATACGTCCTGCACGAGGTCAGCTGGATGCAGCAGGGCAGAGGGTGAGGCTGGGGAAGGGAAAGCCTGGGAAGACGCAGCGGTCACATCCGAGGTGGGCCTGGTGTGACATGGGGGTTGCAGAATCACTGCCGGCTTTGGAATGAAGGCTGCGATTTCTGAAGGTCACTCAAGCAGTTGAGCATGAAGAATGGATCAGGACAGCTGCCTTTGGAACAGCACTGACTAACAGTAGCAAGTCTAATGATGTGGCAATCGTGGGATCCCTTGCTGGACTATTGAACTCACTCCTGAACTTCCTGGAGAATTATTCTTTTGTGCCATTTCCGAACTGGCAAGCAACACATAACCAAGTTATTCCAATAGTGTAGTCCATTACTGTGTCTGCCTTACCTCACTTAACATGAGTCTTCCAGACTCACCAACGTTTCTTTGAGGGATAAGGTCTCTTT
The DNA here is from genome assembly GCA_004363535.1 of Dasyprocta punctata. Taxonomy (NCBI): domain Eukaryota; kingdom Metazoa; phylum Chordata; class Mammalia; order Rodentia; family Dasyproctidae; genus Dasyprocta; species Dasyprocta punctata. The sequence continues at coordinate 39,219 of RJWM01007530.1, read as the reverse complement.
CTTTCCAACGTTGAACAATGCTTAACTGTCAGCACTGCATTTCCTTTATCCACTGTTCTAGCAATGGACACTGAGGTTGATCTCACATCTTCTGTGTTTGAGATGGATTGGAGCCACAAAAAATGGAAAGACAATGAGAAATCCAAAGTGTAAATAAAGAGCAAAATTTTAAAAGACAGAGAGCAGAAAACAGGGAGATACATTCTTTGCAGATGGGAAGAGGACCAAGAGATGGAGGCAGTGGAAGAAATGTGAAAAAATTAAAATGTGTTAGATACATAGATAGATAGATAGATATCACAAATGTTTAAATCTTACTGGTTTCATTGTCTCAGGATAAATACCAAGCATTGGAACTGCTAGATCTTTAATTTTTGAGGAAATCCCACACCGTTATCCAAAAGGCCACATTAATTCATTCCCATACTCAGGGTACGATGGCTGCCTTTTCTCGGCAGCTTTGCTGAGTGTTACCTGGTCTATTTCACATTCGCCATTCTAACAGGTCACAAAGACAGACCCCGCAGGACCTCACTGAGCTGTGGAAGCTGAAATTGAAGAGGAGAGGAACATCAGATGGATTGGGCAACAGAAGCCAAAGGATAACAAGGTAGACGAGATAAGAACAAGAGAGCTAATCTGGATTCATGAAAAGTCTTCACCACAAAAAGCACTCTATCAGATAATGCAGATTTCAACTAGATTTACCCATTCAACAAAGTTTATGCCCTTGAAAATATCATGGTATGTATAACGAGTCCTCACAGTGTCTGCAAACATAAAATATAAATACATTTCTTAAAAATAACATTTGTTGATGCACGAACCACTCCTGGAGTGGGGACAGCCACACCCAAGCCTCTCTCCACGAGTCAGCGCCATTTGTGGACCGGGGAGGGGGAGAACTGTCCTCACCAGGAGGTGACCCCCCGGGAGGCCGTATCATTTTCATTGTTTTGTTGGGTTGGGTTTTATTCTCTTTTGTTTTGTGTGATTATGTTAAATCCAGGGCATGTGCACCTATTTAAAAGATAACAAGACATATTATGGTAGCCATTTTGGATTTACTATTGGCTTGTTTTGAAGTCCTTTATTGCATTCATTGATTTGCTTTTATTATTTCTTTTCTATTCTGTTCTGTTTGATTTTTACTATGTCCAAAGGTATCTGCAGCTATTTTGAAGACCACAAAAGGCATTATGGTAGCTATTGTTGATTTTGTAAGGTTTTGAAATTCTGTATCACTTATACTGGTTTATTTTGATTGGTTCTATTGTTTTATTTTCCTTGGTTTTATCTTCTTTAAAATAAAAAAAAATAGCATTTTTTGGTCCATTATGGACTGTTCCATAATTTTTGACACAGTTTTATACTGAAAATATGTGAGAATATATTTCAATCTCTTCAAAAACAAAATCCTCTTAAGGAATCATGTTGTTTGTGTATAACAAAACCCCACTAACAGCAAGGCCTTCAAAGAGTGGCTTGCCCAGTGAGTACATCCAAAGACTGCAGTGCGGGAAATGATCCCAGAGTCTTAGGGTGCAAGCTCCAGCTCCAGGGGTCCCCACAGGCCAGGTTCAGCCCCTCATCCAGGAAAATCAGTCAAGGAGAGGAGTGGTGGTGACGGGTAGGGAAGGGGCCTCACTCACCGTGGCCAGGCAGGAGGGCACGCGGGGCCTGCAGAGTCTGAGAGGAACTTTGGGGTTCTAGAAACAAAAGCAGCATGGGCTGGGCTTCACCTGGCTGGCGGGGTAGCAGATAAGCCTGGCCTGGTGAAGGCTCTCGGGCCTGGCTCTGCGAGGCAGCTCTGCAGCAGGCTTAGCACCTGAGGAGCCAGAGCAGCTTCCACAGGATGACTGCTCATGCAAGCGGTGACCCCGCCGTGTGGTGGACTGCCTACAGAGATGCTGGTGAAACCCAAAGGGACTGCAGGTTTAGGGCAATGACTGGAGACTTCTAGGGACCATGTCTGGGGTCCGGAACAGGACACAGTAAAGGCCGGCAGGTGACTATTCCATCGAACTTCAGAAATGCCTTATTTGTTTATGTGCTTAAGTAGGTGTCCTTAGCCTTGAAAGAAGATGAGGTGCAGTAGATAAATTTAGGGCTAGTAAACCTAATGTTACTAGCTTTTTAACAGATTTCCTTAAGTAACTAACAGCATACAGAACTGAGCAGGGATCTGAACCACAGATGTTAAGGTAACCACCAAGTTGGAGGCAGCGGCAGGAGCTCCAACCTGCTCGGAACTGCCCATGGGACCCATGCAGACCCAGCCTCATGTGCCTCCTATGGAAGACTGAGGACAAGGTGCTTTCAACCCAGCCCTGAGCTGTCTGGATGCAGGGTCTGCAGAACAGGGGCTCGGGATGCCAACTTCAGATCTAAACACTGCCCATCCCCCTAGAGCAGGCATCCACCTGTATGCCTACGGCATGGGCTTACAGTGCACACCCCAGCAACGCCCAAACTCAAGCCCCAACCACGCAGCTTTCCATGTTTGCGTCAGATTGACCCACATACTGTGCTACTGGCAGCCCGTTTTCCAGAGGCGCGCAAACTATTTGTTTAGTACTGCCTTCTAGATTTCCCCAGAGGTTACTGCCACATTCGACGAATATTTAATTCCTGAAGTTTGTTTTCTCTTCTTTTGAAACTTTGCACAGTATTCTCACTCTTGCCTGTGGAGGCTTTTTCTGTTATCTAGTGTTTTCCAGGGCTGCAAACTTCAAAAATGTGTCATAACTCAAAGTCGTCCTTCCTAGTGTACTCACAATGTGGAGATTGAATTCTGTTCTAACATTCACTGTTCTGACTAAGCTGGATTGTGTTCAGCAAGAATTTTTACCTTGTCTATTTTCTTTCAAATGTAAAGAAAAAATAATGTTTTTCATAGCACTATCCAAACCCTTACATAATTTTTATTTTTCCTCCTTTTGCACATTTTTCCAAGCTCATATTTATTTTTTGTGGCTACTGTATTTATATGCCTCACATTGCACAAAGAAATGTTCTTAATGTAGGAGATATAAAAATATACACTGTGAATCCAGACTTCATGTTGTCTAGTGAAAGATGGTTTATAAATGAGATGAAAATACAGAAAGCTGAGAGTCCAAGAGTCCTCTGGACTTAACAGTTCCAGCATGGTTCCAAATCCGAGTCCAAGTACATTACTACATGTACAAATCTGCCTAAATGAAACCCATTTGTCAATATAAACAATATGAACTGATAAAAAAAAAGACATGAAAAAAGATTCCAAGTCCAGAATCTCACCTGAGACTCAAGGCAGTCCTTCTCTGGGAGCAGCTTTGAAAGTAAAGAAGCAAATTCCATGCTTCCAGCACACAATTGTGGGACAGGCTCAGGCTAAATGTTCCCGTTCTGAACTCAAGGGACATAGTGAGAAGGAACTTAAAACCTAGCGGGGAAAGCATTAAATCCTGAAACTGCATGCCCAGTACCCAGGGCAGCCTGTGGCAGGATGTGCGTGCCACCTCCCTGGCCTGCCAGTGCTCCCTCATGGCCTCTCTCTCCTCTGCCTCTGCTCCTAGCCTGCAGCTGTCTTCACCAGGTGTTCCATGCTCCTGCCATCTCTGAATTCCTGAGATTTCCACACTGAAGCTCTGGCTTCTCTCACAGTTCCATGTACCAGCTCTCAGGGGCCCCCTTTGGAGACTAGAACACTGCCACCCAGTGTCTACTCCCAGGCTTTCCAGAGATGTCCCGATGGAAGACTCTGTGATCCACACCTGCAAAACAAGCACTATGTCGATGAAACCAAGGTCTCACACCAGTGTGAGCAGGAACCAGGTCCATTGGATAGTGACTGCTGTGGCCTCTGACTGCTTGGATGGCTAACAGTGAAGTGTATCTGAGGGAACTGATCCTCTAGGCAGACCTGCTCCTAGAGGGCACCCAGGGGCTCTCTTCCTAAATGAAAGATTTAGAGTTGTCCTTGGAGTCATACTAGTTCCTAAGATGCCCTAAAGGATCTTTCCTTTTGTCCCTTTGCAAAGTACTTAGCTTCTTTTAATGGCACTAACCTGCAGCAACCGCAGTTTGCATAAACCCAACTTCACATTCACTGTTTTCTGGACACACTGCAAGCTTTTGAAATCTTTTGGTTCTCTTCTCTTCTCTTGATTCTCACTGTAACCTGGTTGAAAGCATGGAACAGTGCCCATGCCATAGCCTGAATGCTGCTCTAATGTGAAATTTCCCATGTCAGATTGATTAGTCTGTCTCCTTTGAAACCAGCCTTCCACAAAGTCAAGCAAGGACAAAATGTAGAAAGGTGCTTTGTCTAAATGTAACATGAAAGGACTCCAATCCAATTTCCAAGAAGGTACACTCTTCCTTCTGTAACCTCGTCAACATGGACTTTAGTGTCTGCATTCTATGAGCATTCCAGCCTCCTGGAGGTCACACTAGAATCATCCTGTCTAGGACATTTCAGCTCCATCCCTACTTCAAAGTCAAGGGTTAGGCAAGAGTTATGCAGCAGCAGTGTGAGAGTTGAAGACAACTCCTGACACTCCTGGCGATCATTCACCAATAGGAGGAAGGGTATGAGAACATGATTGTACAAATAAGAAAATGAAGTTTATACTCATACTTCGTCTTCTTCTTTCCAGCTATATATTAAACATTGATGCCATGGAAAGGGAAAATACGAGTTTTCCCAACACTTTTATCCTGCTGGGCTTCTCAGAGTTTCCGTGGCTGGAGATGCCCCTCTCTGCAGTGGTCCTGGTCTCCTACCTCCTCACCCTCGTGGGGAACAGCTCCATCATCCTCCTCTCCCTGGTGGACCCCAGACTCCACACACCCATGTACTTCTTCCTGGACAACCTCTCTCTGCTAGACCTATGTATCGCCTGCACCATTGTGCCCCAGCTTCTGGCCAATCTCTGGGGACCAGACAAGACAATCACTCCCTGGGGCTGCATCACACAGATCTATCTTTTTAACTTAACTGCCTGTGCCGAATGTGCCCTGCTGGCCGTGATGGCCATTGATCGCTATGTGGCCATCTGCAGGCCCCTCCAGTACACTCTCATCATGCGTCCCTGGGTGTGTGTGCAGATGGCTGCTGCCTGCTGGTCCAGTGGCCTGGCCAATTCCCTGCTACAAACAATGCTCACCCTCCAGCTCCCCCTCTGTGGACACCATGCCTTGGACCACTTTTTCTGTGAGGTTCCTGTTATCATCAAGCTGGCCTGTGGGGACACCACTGCTAATGACCTGGTCATGGCTTTAGGAGCCATCCCTTTTGCACTGTTGTCCCCCCTGCTGGTGCTCATCTCCTACACCTTCATTGCTAGGACTGTACTGAAACTACCTTCAGCTGAAGGAAGGCACAAGGCACTCAGCACCTGCACTTCCCACTTGCTGGTGGTCACCATGTACTTTGGCCCTGCCATCTATGTGTACCTCCAGCCTCCAGCCAAGAGTTCCCAAGCCAAGTTTATGTCCTTCTTCTACTGTGTTGTCACCCCTGGGCTTAATCCACTCATCTACACCCTGAGAAACAAGGATGTGAAGATAGCATGGATGAGGATCCTGCAATCCCAGCGTGAGGTGAAGTCTTTAAAAGCCTGATGATCATTCCCTGTCACCTGGAGCAACTGAATGTACACATCAATGAACACTGGTATATCATGTCTGCTTTTCCAAATGAAGAACCATAACTTAAAAGAAAAGAGTTCCTTTCTCCAAATATCAAATAATCTGATAACTAGAAAAATGTTTAGCTAGAAAGTTCTGCCTTCTGTAATATAAAGTAGAGCCATGTGCTTTTCCTTCATCCTTCCCAAATGTTTTTCCTCCATAGACACAATAGACAGCATGGTCCATTCACCTATGGGAAGAGTTACCTGCACAACCATGCGCATTATAATCAATATTCACAGTTGCCATGGTGTGTAATAATACTAAGTACCTATCAATAGATGAATGCAAAATAAACTGTAGTGTGTATACAGAAAGGAATATTATTTGGACCTACAAAAACAAACTTTTGTTTGTGATAACATGGATTGAAATGGAGAGCATTACAATAAGCAAAATAAACTAAACACAAAATGACACATTACCTGTGCTCACTCTATGTGGAAAATGAACAGTTAGCACCTTAAAAGAAGAGAGATAGCAGAGGTTGCTCTTTGAGATGGTGAACAGAAAACCTTTAGAGAATACTGTCTACAGCACCATGTCTTTGCTTTGCTGTGTTACAAGAAAATCTGGACCTGAAAGTTAGGCAAATCGAATTTTGAAAACCTTCGGCAACCTAACCAAGTGAACAACTCTAGGCCTCATATTCAAAGGAACAGGGCTGGTCAAACATACTTTTCATTTGAAAAGAGCTCTGTATGTTTTCAATCACATGTGTCTCCATGCATTTCTGCAACATCTTTCTCATTTTTCGATTGGAGCTCAAAAACTGATATTAACAAAGGGACAAGTAATAAAGGTGAAGCGAGAGCCGCAGCTGACGGGCGTGAAGGATAAGGATGGCAGAGAGAGCCCTGAGTCGCAGCGTGCTCGTTGTCTCTGGAGGGACCAGGCCACGCTGCCTTCAGTCTCGTAGACCTCGATGCTCTTTGCCATTTCACTGCCCTCTACCAAAAGTACGTCATTTCATGGTTTTCCTTCCTTTGGCAGAGATTTTTCACCACACAGCAATGCTTTTTAGCATTACTCAGAGACTATGAAAAAGGAGTTGCAGAATCTCAAGATACATTGGCACAGGGTCACCATGTCCATTCTAAAAGGCATAGACAGGTAAATATAAACAGGTTTGAACCAGGGCCCAGTAGAACAAACATTAAGTCATGTGGTTCCATGTGTGACGATCAAGGCACGTGGTGATGAGGTGTGAATTTCAGAGGGCTCATGTGTGTGGCACCATCCAAAGGCCCTTTGCCTTGTAGTCCCCATGGTCTCCCATTTGGCCTGGCTCTGCTGGCTGCTTTCCTCACTGAAAATTCCATGTTCCTGACATTTCTGATTTTCCAGGGTTCCTATGTACCTGTAGGTTCATTTCCTCAGCTTCACATGCTGCCCTCTTAAAGGCACTTTGGCCTCCAACATCTAATTTGAAATCTCAGAGGAAGAGTCCATGACCCCACAACTCTTACTCTCTGGATGACTGGGAAACAATGCCAAGATCTGATACCGTCAGTAGCCTGGGAACATAGCTACATTGGTGTCAAATTGATAGAATATGAGCATAGTGTAATGAGTCCAAGGAACAAATTCCTGAGGCTTTTTGGAGCAAGAGCCAGGGGCTCTTCACTCAAGTGAAATGTTACACTCTTGCACCCTTTATACTGTGACAAGTGGGACATTGCTCACCCCTGAGATGCCCTCAAGGTACCTCCCTTCTTGTTCCATTCAAAGTTCTTGATCTCTTTTTAATGATGCTGATCTCTCCATCAACCACACCCCTTTTGCTCCTAGGTGATTGGAGAGGGAGTGAATTTTAACTTTTTCAAATATTTCTGTTTTGTTTCAACTCCTGAATCTCTGAGTACAACAGTCAGCAATATACATGTCATAGCCTGAATGTTGGGTTGCCTGGTAACTTACTCTGCCAAATCAATTATTTTACCACCTTTCGCCTCAGCCTTCACACAAAGCCATAGGACAAGAACAATTATGCCAACAAATGTTTTATTAGAATGTAACATGAATGGCCTTTAGCCAAATTCCAAAATAAGTCTTCATGCCCATGTGACACTTTATGAACCTGACCTTTGCTGTCCACAGCCCTTTTAGTATTCTAGTCTTCTGGGCTTTGACCAGAATTGCCTATCATGCTGGGTAAGCTGGCACACACCTGTAATATCAGGAATCTGGCAGCATGAGACAGGAGGATTACAAAGTCAAGCCCAGCCTAGGAAATTCAGCCACTGAGCGTAAGACCCTGCCTCCTAAAAGTAAATTTAAAAACAACTGGAAATAAAGCTCAGTGTGAAGGCCCTGGGTTCAATCCCTAGTAGCTGGGGGAAAAAAACGTGTTTACTATTGGACTGTGCCTCCAACGTTCAAGGTCCACTCGTGTCATCTCTGAAGCTTTCCAAACTCCTCCTCCCACAAACCAGGGAACCAAATGGTTAGGAATAGTCACAGCAATGATCCCACTGCTCTGGTATTAATTTCTGTATTTTTCAGCTTTTCCATTGCTTGGAACAAATATCTAATACACTCAATTTAATGGAAGAGAGGTTTATTTTGGCCATATTTTCAGAAGTTTCAATGCATGGTTAATTGGCTTCCAAACAGAAACATCATGGCAAAAGTGTATAGCAGAGCAAAATTGCTTACCTCACAGTGGGAAGGAAGCAGAGCATAGGGGAAGAGCACCAGAAAAAGATACACCCTCCAAAGGCACCACTCTACTGACCCTTCTCCTCCAACTGACCCCACTGCCTAGCAATCCATTCAACTTCGAACACTAGAGGACAAACTCACCATGGAATACAGCAGCCCAGTGATCCACTGACCTCTCCATGAGTTGGTTAATGCAGTCACATTGGCAAATAAGGCTAACTCACACACAGTGCATGAGAAAACCTTGCATATCGTATGTCTAATAACAAGGTAACAGCCAAAGTGTATTAAGCTTCCTGGATACTTCTCAAAAGTGGACAGTCAAGTGGAAAGTAGTTATGCAAAGGTGCTCAACATCACTAATCATAAGAATATTATGACTCGTGGGAGGAAATAATAAAAAATTATCAACCAGATATTGATCATGGTTAATAATGTTGTATCATACAATTCAAAATACCCAAAGGATGCAAATGTTCTCATCAAAAGGCATGGATAAATTTTCACAATGATGAAGAAATTAAGAGTCTTGAGTTGATCAACACGCAATGTACAAATCTACTAAAATACAAGATGGTATTATATAATGTACGATTATTGGTTGTCAATAAAAATACTTTTAATATAGATAAACAATAAAGGGGGTGGTGGGGATATTGTAGGCCTGGGCTGAGCCTATCCTGTAGCCAACATGCTCATTGCCAGCCGCATGATGGTGAAAAGTCCCTGAGGTCAGCAAGATGTTCCAGGCCAAGTGTGGCAGCATTATATTCGCTGAAGTTCTCTAAGGGTAGTGGATCGCAACCGTGCAAGAGTGGATCAAGTTATGGGTTTGAAGCAGGAGATACACAGTGTGGGAGATGTCTGAGTTTTAAACTCACAACACACAGGATGCCGTCTCAATCTTGGAGATAAAATGATTCATCTCTCACTATATCTCCTTAACATTCTACTTGAGCCTAGGAAATATTCTCCTGCCATTACCACACTTTTTGACCTCTGCCTCGAACCCCAGGAACAATGCTCTGCTTCAGAGTAATCAAGGGTAACCCAGGCCATTTCAATTTCGTTAGAATTGTGGCTTTGACAAACATATACATATGCACATCGTGGGCTTTGGCAGCCATACTGCTTTTGTCTGGGCCATATAAAGTTGAAAATGCTCCATTTCAGTGTAAGAACAAGGACTTTCAATTAATGAGTGAAGTCCCCTTTTCCTCACCCAAAAACCAAAGAAACATCCCACAAAAACATAAAGCAGACAGAACCACCCTGAGTCAAAGCTGCTCTTGAGTCTTCTCAACAGCCAGTACCAATCTGAAGAGTGTATATCAATGAATCTTTGCCTTTTCACTGACTTTCCTGTGTCCATTTATTCATTTGTATTAGGTGATGTATCAGATGAGACTGGCACTACTTGTCTGGTAGATTTTGCATGGTGAAGAAAACACAAGAAAAAGTAATCTGGCATACAATAATACATAGCACTGGCATAAAGTTGACCCTGGATAGAAAATAAATAGCTATTGACCAAAGACCTCCCTGAGTTTCCACAGAAATGATGTGTTTCTGCTTAAGATATGCTCTTTCCAATGTAGTTAATTGTGCAAGTTTTAAGTGAAAACTCCCGTGTGAATGGCTTCGGTCTGACCCTGTGCACAATCTGTCCTAGAGAGCCATCAGCACAGCACAGTGTTATCAGCGACTCCACCCCAGACCTCTTGTGTGGTATATTATTGTTTCAGGAGCCTGCCTTCACCTCCCTCAGGCATACTCCGCAGAGCAAGATGATTCAGAAGACAAATGATCAGAAGGAGGGAAATTCCCTGCAGAGTGCTCACCTTCACACCCAAGGCCCTGAATTAATGATCTCCCTGTGCTGGCTCAGGTCTCAGGGGATCTGAGCCTCAGAGCCCCCTGCTCATCACTCTCTCTCCTGCCTGGATTCTGATCACTCTGCCTTGCTCTCCAGGAAACCCCAGCTTCTGCTAGAGCCTGGCCCCAGCTGCCCCCGCTGGCTTCTCACTCCTGCGGCCCTTCTTTCTGCTCCTCAAGGTGAGTGAGTGGAGTTGCCTAAAGGTTCCTTGTGTTTAATTCTCAAACACTGAGGAGCCAGATGAAACCAAGCCAGTCGTCACGGCGGTGTCTTTCAGCAAAAACTCTTGAAAACTCTCCTTCTCTGCGTCTGGCTTCTTTGACAACCCAGAATGAGCTCCAGTTCCTGCCGTGCTGCCTTTCATGCCGGGATCCACTGCTGCTGTAAGGGGGTGGTGTGCAGTGTCTCCCTTGCCGCATTTCCCTCTCCACCCTTCTGAGGCTGGGACCCGGTTCAACCGCACTTTGGCTGCGGTGGCCGTGGAGTGGGGACGGCTCTGCAGCATCCTGGTTCATCCCCATGTGTAAATCCCCAGTGCAGGGACTGCCGGCTCATACAACAGTTCTGCTTTTAATCTCGAGCACCCTTCATGCTGTTTCCATAAAGGTCATACTTACCTTCCCACCAACAACTTCTCCTTTCTCCACTTTCTTGCCAATATTTATCTTTGTGTTTCTGGTGGCATCACCTCCAATAGAAGTGAGTGGGAAAAGATAAGCACTCCATGCTGTCACTCATGTGTAGAAGTGAAATAGTTGATCTCTGGGAAGCAGGCTGCAGTGTGGGGGTTGCCAGAGTCTCGAGTAGTGACTTCCAAGAGAGCTGAGTGACAGTGGCCACAGGTGCAGAGTTGCAGCACAGAGGGAGGATAAGTTGAGAAGGACTACGGTACGGTTGGGGACTGTGGTTATTGGTGCTATAGCGAGTGTTTGGACAGCTTAAGAAAGTGGATGTTAACTGTTTCCTCCACACAGACAACTGTACTAGATATTATATAAATTAATAAACTATCTTTAACCATCTGTAATGCAAATATGCCATATGGTTGTTACTTTAGTCATGCTGAGACAAAATACCCAACACCCAAAATTCAGGGTGAAAGGTTTATTTCTGCTCACAGTTTATAAAGGTTTCATAGTCAGCTATCTCCAAGACAGAGTGACAGGGCAGAGGGGCATCACAGAGGGGAAACTGTCCGTGACAAAATAGGCAGGAGACAGTGACACAGAGAGCAGCAGCAAGCCTGCCCTCCAGCCCTTCCTTTTTATTCCATCCAGGCTGTAAGCCTTATTGATTGGGCTTATTGTTTATAACTAGACGTCCCCCCAGTGCCTCAAGTGGTCACAGAGGGGCTTTTCAGAGGTGGCTGGATCTAGTGTGTGATGCCAGGATCAGGAATTCCATGCTGGGATTGGTTCGTGGTTTGATGCTTGGAATAAGGCTGCCCTATTCGGAGTGTGAGTACCGCCCACCCTAATGGTGGGTAGCCTGGATAGGATACAAGGGGCAGAAAGAGTGTCACCACTCATCCCTTGCTGCTTGCCACTTTGCTTCTCCTCTGCTTTGCTCAGGTTCTGCCCACATGAACTGCTTCTCCTCTATGATGCCCTCTGCCAAGCCACCTTGCTAGCAAACTATGAATTTAAACCTCTATGAACTGTGAGCTAAAGAAAGCTTTCCTACTTTAACTTTGGGTTTCAAGTGTTTTTTCTCAATAATGAGAAAGAATAACTAAGAAAATTTGTGCCACGCAGAACCAGGGGTGCGATTGTCCATACCCAGAACTATGCTAAACCCATTAAGTTAACACACACTCTTAATCCCATTATCATATAAATAGATCCAGCCATGTCTGAAAAGACATGGGGAACATCTAGATACAATCCATAACATCCTGCCCCTGGCCCCAAAAACACTTATGTGCATTCTTTTATGAAAAATGCATTTAACCCATCTCTCAGAGTTGGCAAAGTCCTAGAAGTTTAAAGTCTCTTCTGAGATTTAAAGCAAACTTTTAATTGTGAACACCTGCACACACGAAAAGAAAGTTAAACCCTTCCAATATGCAGTGGCACAAGGTAAATATGACCATTCCAAAAGGTTCAAATAGGAGGATAGAAAAGAATGGCATTGAAGTAAATCCAAAATCCAAAAGGGCAAGCATTAAGTCTTACAGTTTCATGTCCAGTATCCAGGGCAATTACAGCAAGATGTGAACTCCAGAGGGATTGGGTGGGTCCATCCCTATGGCATTGTCAGTGATTGCGGCTCCCATGGCCTCCCTTTTGGCCCAGCCTTACTCACTCTTTGCAGCTTTTCTCAGATCACCCACATCCCTGTCTTTTCCAACCATCTAGGGTGTCTTCTGCACCTTCAACTTCACACTCACCGCTTCACCCACTGCCCTCTCAGGGTCACATCATTTGACCTCTCGGGCCTTCCTCTGAAATCTGGGTGAAAGCCTACCTGACCCCACAACTCATTCATCCTGCATGCACCTAAAACAAGCACCACATGATACCATAGTCTGCCATTAGTTGCAGTAGCAGCCAGGCTTTCTTCTCTCTTGCCTGTAGGAGTTGAGTGCCTATGAATCAAATTCTGAGGAACAACTTCCCTAGGCTGCCACCATTCTGGAACAAGGTGCTCTGGCAATCTCTTCTCATAGCAAATTCTTTCACTTTTGCAATGTTGAGGTCACAAAAGCTGGAGTACTGCTGCTTCTTGTGATGTCCTCAGGACATTTTTCTATTGTACTATTCCTTCTCAGAAACCAAGTTCTCCTCTGTGCCATCTTTGCAGTTCACAACGTTGCCAGAGTTTCCTATCTGGTCAAACTCAAAACATTTTAAATCATTCTGTTGGGCTCTTTGTTCTTGAGTTTCAGCATAGATCTGACTAAAAATTCCCAAAAGTAGCCGTGCCACTACCTCAATATTAGACTGCTTTGAAATTTCTTCAACCAGATTAATTTATTCACTGCCCTTAATCTCAGCCTGACAAAGTCACTGGACATGAGCAAAACGAGCACAAATTTTCTGCCAAAGCATAACACACATAGTCTAGACTCCAGCAGTCAGTGTAGTACTTGTTCCTAACTGAGACATCCTAACACTTGTCTTTAATGAATGCATTTCTATCAGTGTTTTGTTCTGCTGAGCACTGACCATACTCTCCCATCAAGTCTAGATTGTAGAATTCTAGGGCTGCCTCTTCAACCAGCATCTCCAAACTTTTCTCAACTCTCTCCACAAGCCAGTTTCAAAGGCTCCTGAAGCACATGGCCAGGTAGTGTCTCAGAAAAGATACCATTCTCAGTGCCAAAAATGTCTTAGTCAATTTTCCCATTGCTGAGACAAAACCTCAACCCTAAATTTCTCCCAAAGTTAAGTGAACAGTGGCTTATTTCAACTCACAGTTTAGAGGTTTCAATTCATAATCAGTTGGCTCCAAGCAGAGTGGCATGCCAGAGGAGAAATAATCCATGGCAAAGCAGGCAGGAAACTGTGAAGCATTAAAGAGCAGCAGCAAGCCTGCCTTCCCTCTCTCCCTTCCCATTCCATCCAGTCTATGCCTATTGACTGATGCCACCCACACACAGAGTGTCCATTATCCACACCCAGTACGTTGCTAAACCCATTCAGTAATCACGCACTATAATCCCACCTTCGCACACCCTAAATCCAGCCACCTCTGAAAAGCCTTAGCCATGAGTGCATGAGGTTTGTTGGGACATCGAGATACAAGCCAAAACAGGTTCCAAAACATTGTGCTATAAATAATAAATACACATAATTTTATAATCAATGTTATAATAAAAATTTTTAAAGTATGTTATTTCCGTATCCAAAATTGACCCCTACATACTTTTATATGCTCTACCTCATGAAAACATTTCAAATTGCATTTGCATCTCTTCCAAATGGAAACTCAGTATTAATTTCTTACTTTTTTTAAATGCTGTGTCATTTCTATCCTTTTCCTGTTTTGCTTTTAAAAAAAAAAAAATACTATTTCTACGTAAGTGTTCTTGATCTAACTTCACTAGCAACACAACCATCCTTCTGTGCCACACCTCCAGACTCCAACTCAACGTCAACTGCAAACATTCCATAGATCAGTTTAAAAGATGCCAAAACAGGTAAATGAAGCAAGATATAGTTTGGCATTAAAGAATGCATATTTTCTTTAAGTGACATGCCGAGACTGTACTTCTAATGAAGCAAATTTCCTCAGGTTTTACCATTCCCTCACTGGTATATTGGATTTAAATGTGATTCAAAAAAGATTCAGAAATTTTGACAAGTTCAATTTCCCAACAAATTTCCCTTCTACTGTAAGGAGTGATTGGACATAATGCAGAATCTCACTGGAGTATTAGTCCTGCACCTGGCACAGTGACGCATCCTTCAGAAAAGCCAGGGCCTGGGGCCTCAGGGGATACTTACTGTGTTGCAACACTCCACTGTCTCATGTCCATTGCCCAGTGTCTTTTGCTTCAGTCTCTTCTGTCCTGTCTACATACATGTACAAATATTCAGCATACAAATGTGCATCAAAAGATGAATGTGTAAGAAAAATAAAACTGCACACAATGCAAAATTACTCTACCTTCAGAAACATAGCAAACTCTATCATGCTGTAGCATGGATGAGTCTCAATAATATTATAAAAGTCAGGGTTCTCCAATCCCCAGAGAAAGAATGTGTATTCATTTGTAGGTTGCTCGTGGCCATGCCACACTAAAGAGATGAGTGCACAGTGAGCAATCAAAGTTTCCTCTGTATTTATAACTGATCTCCATTGCTCACAATTCCTCCTGAACTCAGCCTTCTGTCAGATCGCAGTGGGATTAAATGCTCATAAGCAGGTGAACCCCACTGTGAACTGTGCCTGTGAAGGGTCTATGTGTGTGCTCCTTATAATAACCTAATGCCTGATCTGAGGTGGAGCTAGGGCAGTGGTTCCAGCACTGGAGGGGCAGCTGAAAATATAGACTAACACTAGCAGAGAGGCTGACTGCATAGAGACCATAGTAAACCAACTCCTCACAGACTCAGATCAAAACCCTACCAGTAAATTACAAGTAAAGCAAAACTCCATCTAATGGCAGGATTCATAGTGGCATTTTCATTGCATGGTAGCATCCTGTGGCAGGATTTAAGTCAGAATCCAGTGCTTATTTTAGTCCATTCGGGGCTTGCCTGTTATTCTATTTGCCCTTTCTATCTGCAGCTCTTGACCACACTGCACTTGTATCCATCACAGTTAACAAGCTAACCGTAGGCAAAAGGAGTAAAACATAAACTTCACTGGAAAGCTTTTTGAAAAGGCGAAAAACTTAATGATACAACAGCAGAAGACTAAGACTGACAACAAAAAGGGACTGTACTTAAAAGTAAATACCAACAGTCTTTCTTAAATTACACATTCCTTGCAACCAGTGATTCACTGCAAGCAGGCTTTGTATTATTCATAGTACTCAGGTATCAAACAATGCCAAGAAACCTAAAAACTGCTTCACCATTTGGGACCAAGCAACCTGCATTAAAATACAAGCCTTTGGAGGTTTTCGAAGGGAAAAATGTGAACAGAAGAACAGAAGCACTTGCTGGAGGACACAGCTTCATAAAATCTGTCTGCACTGAGAGCATCATTCTTACCGCCTAACCAATTGGATAAAATAAAAAGTCTTTTACTGCTGGTGAAGAGTTGATCCTGCCTACTGCTAAGGACATTTCACATGAATTTTTAGGACAGACTGTAGTTCAAATGATGTCACTTGTTTCTCTTTTGACTAGTGCCATACTGAGGTGAATTGATGAAAGAGCAAAGGATATTGACGGATAATTATTAGAACTAGAGAATCACTGTGAAGTGCAACACAGGCTGATAACAAAGCAACAGTGCATGATTTTTGTGATATACTTTTCAGGAAAATATGCAGAAGAGCATATTATGTGCACTTTTGTTGCCAATCAAAAAAGAGCCACAGAATTATTTAAGTCTTCGATGGCATAAGAGCAAAAGTGGTCATTTTGTGTAGTTGTTTGTACAAATAGAGTGACTACCATGCCTGGACAATTTTCTAGTTTCAGTGTTTGGGAAAAGTGCTCTCTTCTGAATGTGCCCATACCTGGTGGCAGCCTTGGAGAAAGTCAACTTCCCAAACCTGTCACCTGAATTTAACTGCATTTTGCAGAATGTGTTTAAAGTTATGAACCACACTAAAGTGCATAACTTTAACTCACGTCCCCTCACATGGCTCTGTAAGGAGATGGACACAGAGCACACACATCTCCTCTTACATACGGAAGTGAGGTGGTGCTCTAAGGGCAGAACACTGCCCAGAGACTTTGAGCTCCATGGGCTGCTCTATGTATTTCTTTTAGAAAGGGTATGGAAGGACAGAACCCTTGAGTGACACAAAATGAGCCACACAACGCACTCACTGAGAGACCATAGTTAATCTGCTCAATAAAAACAGTCTGTCACTCCCCAGGAGAATGACAGTGTGTTCAAGTTGGCAGATGAAATGGCTGCATTCAAAGCCAAACTAGAATTATGGGAGCAGAGAAGGAACATTGAATTTTAATGCGTTTGAAACATTAGCAAAGACTTCAAAAGAGAATGAACCAGGGCCTTCTTTCCCCCAACTGGTGCTTGATCATCAAGAGTAAGCATTACTCCCCAAACACAAAATAACCCTGAAATGCATGTGAATGGATGGTGACCCATTTGTAAATAAGCCAGGTGAATGATTTTGTCCTCAACAGAAGATTCAAGGGTTGAGATCACAAATAATTTTGACCTTAAAGTTAGTTTGAGAGAATTTCAAGTCTTCATAATTGCTGAATTACAGTGAAGAAGGTTGTCACAAAGGCTCTGATATGCCTGCTTCCATTTCCAACATCCTGCATTTGTGAAGTAGGGTTTCTGCAGTGACAGCAGCCAAAACAGAACAAAAATATCTTAGTGCAGTTGACATCAGCAACACACTTCAGGTGTCGTTGTCACCCTTAACACAGATGGGACCATCTTCTTGCAAGAAAACAAGCTCAGAGCTCCCACTAATTCTGCGTTGTGGTGAGTTGTGTAATTATTTCATTGTATTGTACACTGTAATAATAACAGATATAAAGTGCACAATAAAGATAAGGCATCTGAAACATCCCCAAAACCACCTCCACACATGCTCCATGGAAAATCCTCCTCCACCACACTGGTCACTGATGCAAGAAAGGTTGGGAATCACTGATACGAGCTACATCCGCCAATCACACTGTTGCAGATAATACAGGAATTTGTTTCTCTGAGGTATTTACAGAGAGCAAAACTGCAGAGATGGGAAGTGGAAAGGCACGTGGCAGAGTCAAGGAGGGGGACTGAAGTTGTTTCCCAGATCTGATCTGAGCCTCGTCAGGTGGACGGAGGTGGCGGGAGCACAGAACATGAGTGCACACAGCACCACTCCACTGGGAGCTCCAAGGTGATTAAGGTCAGAGAGCGTGTCGTGTGCATTTCACCGTGGTGAAAATGGGAGCACAGATAGACGGTTCCCCAGAATGACTCCATTCCATGGCCTCTGAACACTTCAGAATTTCACAGAATGTCTTAGGTGTTTCTCTCTCATTTCCAAGAAAAAATATCCAACACCCAAAGTTGAAAAGAAAGGGATTTATTTAGCTCACAGTTTGTAGAGGTTTCAGTCCATAACTGGCTGGCTCTAAGGCAGAGTGGCATGACACACAGGCAATGCAGAGGAGAGATCATTTGTGATGGGGAGAAGATACCAAAGGAAGCAAGGGTCAACCACAGCACTTTCTGTCCCTTACATGTTATCCAGACCACTTAGAGCCAGTAGCACTCACACCCTTAATCCTAGCACCCTTTGTCCTAGCACTGCACCATGATTGAGTCACACAGTGTCACACACACTAGATTCGGCAACCTGTGAAAGAGTCCCGCCTAGGACTGCATGAGGCTTCGGGGGTACATCTACACCAGAATCTAGCACATGGAACTGCATCAGCTCTCTCCCTGCACCCTGAAAAACTGAAGCCCGGTGTGCCTCACTCTCCTGGACTAGAGGAAACCGAGTCAGTCTTTCCTTTAACATTTTTGAAAGCAGTGTCTTCAATGCACAAAATCATATGGTTTCCTCTATGTGAATACAAAACAGTACCATTGCTGAATGTATTAAAAGACAGAAGGGAAGGGAAAATTAAAAATGGGACAGTTATGGAAAAAGAAGAAAAAGGGCTAGGGAGATGTATTTTTATAACCAGATTGCAAGTTCAGTGTATTCATCTCTGTGCAGAACTAATCACTGTGCCTTCATCCACCTTTATCCTGTCTTCCAAGTCAAGGGATAGAGCACTGTTATACATGTGTTCAAGAACTCACCCCACACTTATGCGATTATTACTCCAATGCAGTAGAAGGTCTGAGAGTGCAACCATAAAGCTAATGAAAGAAGGTCATGCATATCTTCAAAATATTTCCATTTACTTTTAGGTATACACAAGATAGATGCCATGGAAAGAGAAAATGTGAGTTTTCCCTATGCTTTTGTCCTGCTGGGCTTCTCAGAGATTCCATGGCTGGAGTTGCCCCTCTTTGCAGTGGTCCTGGTCACCTGCATCTTCACTCTGATGGGGAACAGCTCCATCATCCTCCTCTCCCTGGTGGACCCCAGACTCCACACGCCCATGTACTTCTTCCTGGACAACCTCTCTCTGTTGGACCTCTGTATCACCTTCACGATTGTGCCCCAGCTGCTGGCCAACCTGTGGGGACCAGACAAGACCATTGCTGCCTGGGGCTGCATCACACAAGCCTACCTCTTTCACTGCATAGGCTGCACCGAATGTGCCTTGCTGGCCATGATGGCCATTGATCGCTATGTGGCCATCTGCTGGCCCCTCCAGTACACTCTCATCATGCGTCCCTGGGTGTGTGTGCAGATGGCTGCCGCCTGCTGGTCCAGTGGCCTGGCCAGTGCTCTTATCCAAGCCACACTCACTCTCCAGCTCCCAATCTGTAGGCACCACACCCTGGACCACTTCTTCTGTGAGGTTCCTGTGCTCATCAAGCTGGCCTGTGGGGACACCACTGTTAATGACCTAGTTCTGCTTGTAGGAGAAATTCCTTTTGCAGTGCTGGCTCCCCTGCTGGTGGTCATCTCCTACACTTTAATCACTAGAACTGTGCTGAAGCTGCCTTCAACTGAAGGAAGGCACAAGGCACTCAGCACTTGCACTTCCCACTTACTGGTGGTCACCCTGTACTTTGGGCCGGGCATGTTCTTATACCTCCAACCTTCAGGTCAAAGTTCCCAGGCCAAGTTCCTGTCCTTCTTCTACTGCGTCATCACTCCAGTGCTCAACCCACTCATCTACACCCTGAGAAACAAAGATGTGAAGAAAGCATGGTTGCGGATCCTAAAATCTCATGTTTGGGTGACTCCATTAGAAGCCAGATGATCTCTGCCAGTCTCCTAGAGAAAGCACATGCACACATCAATTACTGCCTACATGTCTGCATTTCCAAATGAGTGTTTATGGCTTCAAAGAAAGAGTTTCTTTGTTTAAATATAATTTATTCTGAATACCAGAAAGACTTTATTGGATAGAAAATTCTATCTTCTGGAATCTGAAGTAGAACCATAGTCCTCTTATCTTGATTCTTTCTAAATGTCTTGTCTCCATAAACATCATGGGCAGCATGGTCTACTCATCTATGGGAAGAGACCTCCATGCATCCAAGGCTGCCATGTCCCATGCAGCTCGCAGTGTTCTCAGGGTGAGGACCGTGAGAGGGTGGAGAAAAAGAACACGAGTCAGCATACAGAAAACTGAGGTCCCGTGGAGCCCTCTCTCCTGATGGGAAGTATGAAGAAGCAGGAGGAGGGGAGAAGGTGACAGGGGGAGAAGTGAGAGAGCTCCAGTGGCCGCAGCACATTTATTTATACACTTGGGAGATGATCATGTGAAACCTGTCTGCCTAAGAGTTTATCCGCATGGCTTGTCCCAGGCATTGTGTTCTTGAGATTAGAGCTGCTTATCTGTGTGATTTGCCTCAGGCGTTCTCTGTTCCTGAGACCAGCCTTGCTTCAGCCCCGCACATGATCCATCTTCAGCTTCAGCTGCCACGACACTCACAGTAGCCAAACTACCTGCATCCATACATAGATAAATAGAAAAAAGTAGACGCTACACAGAAGAATATTATCTAACTTGCGAAAGCTAATTCTTCCAGTTGCGTAACATAGATAAAATCGGAAAACATTATAGCAAGTGAATGGAGCTAAACACAGAAGGACAAACTCTGTCCTTTCTCACTTCTACTGGAATACGAACAATTAACTCTTTAAAATAAAGAGTTGTCACCACGGGTTGCTGTTTGAGAAGAGGAAGATCATTGAAGAGTAATGTCTATGACACACCATGTGTTCGCTCTTACAAATTTTTATAAAAATATGGACCTGAAGCTTAGGCAAATTGAATTTTGGAAAAATTCTCTCACATAACCACATGAACAACTCCAGCCTTCATTTTCAAAAAACCAAGAAAATTAAATGTAGTTTTCATCTGAAAAAGACTTTGCTTTTTAAACCAGATATGTTTTAAGAATGTATTTCTGTGACACTTTTCTCATTTTTGGATGATAATTTTTTTTATTATTATTATTATTTTAGCAAAGAAAAAACAGAAAAAAAGACATATAAAACAAAAACAACAAGCAAAAAAGACAAACAAATGACTAGAGTAAATACACTACAGTAACATTGCAGATTTACAAAATCAGAGACAGAAACTTGACAATGCTTGCAATATTGCGCATCTTTATCTTTAAAATGGTTACTTACATTAACAGATATAGACATGTAAAATTAATCTAATTATATGAGCATTAACTGTTCTTTCTCAACAACAAATAGATTCAACAGTGTGTTCATTCTAGTTATCTTACATATACATATATACAGGTTTATATCTTTTCCTCTTCCCTTTTCTCTTTCCACCTTTTCCCTTCCCAGTTACTCTTGCACTTTGAGCTGTTCTTCACCCTTATGTAGTATTTAATACAGATTTTGGATCATATATACTTTTCTGTTTCTTACACTAGGGAGACAATAAGGTATTTACACATGTGGGTTTGATTTATCTCACTTACGAGTATGGTCTCAAGTTGTGACCATTTACTTATAAAAGTCTCAATGCAATCTTTCTTAATAGCTGAGTAGTACTCCATCATATAAAAATACCACATCTTTTTTATCCATTCTTTGATTGATGGGCACTTGGGTTGTTTCCAAGATCTGGCTATTACAAATTGGGCTGCTATAAACATAGGTGCACAGATATCACTGCGGTATGATGTTTTCAATTCTTCTGTGAAGATGCCCAGAAGTGGGATAGCTGGGTTGAATGGGATCTCTAATCCTAGCTTCTTGAGGAATCTCCACACCGACTTCCACAGTGGCTGCACCAGTCTACATTCCCACCAACAGTGGAGGAGTGTTCCAACTCTGACGCTGAGATTCCATTTCACTCTAGAAAGAATGGCCAAGATTTAAAAATCAACCAACAACAAATGCTGGAGGGGCTGTGGGGAAAATGGATGATAATTCTAAAAGTGACGTTAACAAAGCAATGAGAAATGGAGGCACAGTAACAGCCCCAGGGACATGGAAGTGGAGGGCTGGGTGGAGACACCCTGAGTCTCAGCGTTTGCCTCTGGAGGGACCAGGCTGTGCCACCCTCAGTGTCTTCTGTCTAAGGTCTCTGAGCTCATTCAACTCTCTCTGCCACAAATGATGGCTCTATGTAACTTTGCCTGTTTGGAGAGGAGTTTTCACCACACAGCAATGCATTTTGGTGCTATTCAGGTTGAGAACATTCTTGTTTGTTGTGAAGCAAAAGAAGAAGGATCATAAAAATGAGTGGGGAAGGGAAAATCACTGCCAACTTGCCAATGGGCTTTCACGTAGATGCATTACAAAAAGACCATGGGTGAAAGTTGAAGCTCTCTTTCTGTGATGGTTAATCTAGGTTGGGAACTTATAATTAAGTGTTTGATCCATTTTCACTTGACTTTTGTACATGATATGATACATCAGCCCCCTTCCATTCTTTTGCATGTAGACATCCAGTTATTCAAAAGCATATCCTGCCAATATATGTCTTACTTTAATTTGTCAAAATTATTTCACTATAAACATGTGGATCTCTTTCTAAGTTTTCTATTCTTAACCATTGAACTGTATGTCTATTTTTTGTTAATACCATACTGTTTTGTTACTGCATCAGTTCATTTAGAAACTGAAAAATATAAACCAACACTATAATGAAATAACATTTCAACTCAAAATCACTAAGTTAAAAGACAAAAAATGAAAACCCTGGCAAAAATGAGACACAAGAGGAACTCATGAACACTACCTGTAGAAACATTTAGTTTGTAGAGCCATTATTGAAAACAGTACGAATTTCACTGGAAAATAATAAAAGAATTACAATACGATCCTACAATCCCACTCCTGCATATTTCTCATGAGGAAATAAGAACATTCAAGGGACAACTGCACTCCCTTCTTTACGTCAACACCATTCACAATGTCCAAGATATGGAATCAAAGAAAGTACCCATCATGAATGAAAGGATAAAGCTGAAGAAATTTAAATGTACAAAGTGGGAAACTACTCAGTCATTCATAGGAAAAGTATGTCATTAGCTGCAACATGGATGGAACCGCAGATCCTAATAGAAAACATACACCAGGCAAAGAAATATACGCACATCTTTTAAGACTTATTGGAATCTAACACAGCAGATCCCAAAGACCTGGTGGGCAGAGTAGTGGTTCCTAGAAGCCAGGGATGGGCAGACTGAGAGAAAAGAGAAGAGAAATCATTCAAAAGGTGTGAATTCACAGTCCTTGAAACAACAGAATGCTATGTCACATTACACAGATTGTGCTTAACAATATTGTATCATATGATTCAAAGTAGAGAAGATTCAGAGGTCCTCATCAAAAGGCAGGGATAAATGTTCACAGTGATCAAGAGCCTTATCACTTGAGTTGACCAATGCACAATGTAAAAGTGTTTTAAAATATAAGATAATGTTATTGCTTGTTTCTAGATGCCCCCCCAAATCATTGGGCATGGGACTTTTCAGAAGTAGTTGTCTATAGGGTGTGTGAGTATGGTTTCAGTTTGTGTGATAACTAAGTTACTACACTGATTAGTTTAGCATAGTTCTGGGTGTCGATAACAGGAAGGCCTAACCTGGGTGTGGGTAACAAGAAGCAGTAAGCTTGTAGCCAGGACAGAATAATAGGGAAAGGAAGGCCGACTGCTGTTACTGCCTTTACTCTGCCTACCATTTTGTGGAATGTTTCTCCCCTGCTGTACCACCATGCTGCTCCATCCTGCAGCCAGCCTACTGTGGACTGAAACCTCTACAAACTGTGAGCTAAAATGAACCATTCTTTAACTTGTGGAAGTCACATAAAAAAGTAACATTATTACTTGTCAGTAAAAACACTTTTAATATAAATAAATAACAAGTGTGTCCTATATGAAGTTTAAAATATGGCACTAAGAATTTTGTGCCCTGTTGATGTTAAAGTTTAAATAAAATAATGTTTGAGTACCATATGTGATACACAATAGGATGAAAATATAATTGCTTTTGTTGGAGAAAAGAAACAGATCATCTATCAAGGAAAACCAATCATAGCTGGGTGTGGTGGCGCACGCCCTTAATCCCAGTACTCGAGAGGCTGAGGTAAGAGGAGCATTGTGAGTTCGAGGCTGGCTTAGGCTACAACACAAGCACAAGGCCGGCCTGAGCTACACAGTGTGACACTGCCTCAAAAAACCAGGGCCGGGAGTTTGGCTCAGTGACTTAAGTGCCTGTCTGACAGGTGTGAGGTTGTGAGTTCAATTCCTGGTGCCGCAAAAAAAAAAAAAAAAAAGGAAATCAAATCAGAATCACAACTGATTTCTCAACACAAACCATAAGTCAAGAAGAGTTTGGAGTGAACTACTTCAAGTCCTGAGGGGAAAAAAACAACTTCGAACCCAAACTGATGTACCCTGCAAAACTATGTTTCAAAATTAATGGAGAAATAAGATATTTCCATGATAAAGAACAACTGAAGGAATTCATGACCACCAAACCAACCCTACAGAGAGTGCTGAAGGACATCCAAGAAAGAGATAAAGATAACCATGGTTCCAGAAGCAGCAGCAGAGGGGGATCCCTGAGCAAGCCAGGCAACTGAATGAAGGGGAAAAGTGGGGAGTCAATAGCAGGAGGATAGCATGAGAGAGATGAGCCAGTGCATGTCGGTCATAACCACTAGTGTAGATGGCCTCAATTCACCCATGAAAGAAACATGGGCAGAGTGGATAAGGAGACAAGATTCATCAATATGCTGTATACAAGAAACACATGTGACTCACATGAAAATTCATGGACTAAAGGTTGTAGGACAGAAGATAATGCTTCATGTGATGGGAATCCAGAAGAAATCAGGGGTAGCTTGCACATCAACTGTAGAATGTATAAGAAAGATGTGATATTTTTATACAATGAAAAGCCACTCAACTATAAAGAAGGATAATCTTGAGGCTCTTATAGGTAAATGGATGAAATTTTAGAACTTGCTCATGGGTGAGATTTTTCAGACTCACATGGGTGAACGTCATATTGTCTCCCTAATATAAAAAATTGAAAGAGTTAGTAGGATCCAAAATGTATAATAGATATTGTGAAAGTGAAACAAGAGGAAACATCTAAAGAAGGAAGGTAGTAGCCATTTCTAATTTCCTACTATCTTGTTTTTAAGTCCTGTATCATTTTCATTGGTTGGTTTGGTTTGGTTTTATTCTGTTCTGTTTTGCTTGATTTTCTTATATCTGATGATTGGGCAGCAATTTTGAAGGCAAGAGGCATTACGGTAGCCATTGTTAATTTCCTATTATCTTGTTTTGACATCCTGTATCACTTTTGTTGTTCTGTTTTCATTGGTTTATTCTGTTTCATTTTGTTTGGTTTTATTCTCTTTAAAATAAAATAAAAGTGAATACTAAAACTAAACAAGCTCATGTGGACAATTGCCATGTCCAGGAAGTAGTGAAAAATAAGAGTAAATTATTCATTGTTGCAAGGATTTGACACCATTCATCGATAGCTCCCCTTGCAGCTTCCCTCTCCTTCAGTCATCCTCTTTGGGGCCTCTGCCATTTTCCCCACTCCTTCTTCCCCACAGCTGTCACAGCTGCCACAGCTTATGCTCCATGGAAACCCAGGTCCCTCTCCATGTAAAACTGAGAGCTCTGTTTCTCCACACCCAACACCTGGCCGTGGTTCAGAGCATGCTGCTGGGTGATGAGGAGCTGCAGGAACAGGGACAGAAGGACTTCTTCAGTGGGTCACACATGCATCACTTTTCACTGTAATAGGAAGGGTACAGAAGGAAGTTGGTGGAAATATCGTACACCTCTGCTGAGCCTCAGCTGCAGGCATTTGGTGACAACTCACTGGACTTGAGCCAACTCTTCACCAGTCCCCATGGGGAAAAAGACAGTGTGGTCAGCAAAATGTTCAAAACCAGCCAGGCAGTTATATTTCCTCTGAAGTTCTCTACGGGGACAGCAGACAGACAGTCTGGGAGACATCCCAGCAGGAGACTCACAACAGACATGTTGCCTTCTGGCTCTTGGTGAACCAGAAGATCATCCTGCGCTCATAATGTTTCCTTAACATCAGTATGTGAGACTGAAAAATCCGTGCCTGCCCTTATCACACTGCTCAAGTTCTACCATGAGCTGCAAAAGCATGTGCTCCATCCGCATCAGAGCACACCAGGGTGGCCCCCAAGGTCATTATATCATTCGCATTGTGGATTTGACACTCTCCTGCTCATGAGCTTTGGCTCCTACAGTGGTCCCGACAAGGTCCTCCACCCTTCCTACTGCTGTGTATTCTGCTCAAATCCTTGTTCAGGACATGAAGAGCCACATGTATAGGGTATGACTGACACCAATTGTTGGTCACAGGTTCAAAGGTGAAAGGAACACACTTCAAGAAAAATGGTATTGATGCTGAAACATTTCATAACGTGCTATAAAATTGTCTCCATAAGGAAATTAAATGTCTAAACAACTAAAGAACTCCTCAGTTTTCTACAAAAGTGCTGTACTCCTACATAAAGTACACCGCTTAAAAAGTAATTAACCATGAAAATTTTAAGCAAAAATTCCCCTGAGGTTAGCATCGGTCTGCCCTGTGTGCAATCTTTCACAGAGAGCCATGAAAACATGACGACATACCCTCACACTCCATTTCTGTCCTTTATCATGGCAACATGATTGTGTCAGAGTCTCGCCTTCATCTCCCTCGGGCATATTTCTCAAGAGAAGATGATTCTAAAGACAAATGATCAGAAGGAGGGAATTCCCTGTAGAGTGCTTACCCACACACACAATACCCTGAATTAATGATCTCCCTGTGCTGGTTCAGGTCTCAGAGGACCCGAGCCTCAAAGTCCCCTGCTCATCACTTTCTCCTGCCTGGATTCCGATCACTCCACCTCACTCTCCAGAAACCCCAGCCTCTGCAGAGAAGCTGCCTCACTAGAACTGGGCACCAGCTTCCACTGTTGGCTGCTCACTCCTACATATCTTTCTCCTGCTCCTCGAGGTGAGTGAGTTGGGGCAAGGTTGCTCCCGAGCAGGGTGTTCGCTGTCTCCTCCCCAGTGAGTCACCCAGAGACAGTCCTAGTGCAGATTCCCTCACTAACCCGACAAAGCTGGGCTCTCCTCAGCAATGGGGCTAAATTCAAGGTTAGCAAAATTGCTCCCTGAATTTATTAAGGGAATAATCTTCAAAAACCTAGTTATTATTCCCAACACCTATCACCACACAAGTTTTCATGTCTAAGAAAAGGTGAAGACTGACACACTGAATACATGTTTAAACCTAGTGATAAAAGAAAATCAACAGCAAAGGAACCCTAATGGAGGGAAAATACAACTCACCAACAAACGCTTGTCCTCTAGTATGCAGGAACCTTGCACTAGAAGTTAGGTGACACAGTAAGACAGGCTGTTGAACTTATCAGCCTGTGTTGTGAATGATGGCAAAGAAAAACAGCTTGACAACACCTAATTTTTAACACATTTTAGTGTTAGACAAAATTTAGGTTGAAAAATAGAAAAAAGTTCATATGATTAAGGAATGTCATTATGAATGAATCTAGACATTAATTTACACATTTTTTAAATAGTTGTTACAACCAAAAACCACTGGGAAGGAAGGCAGGAAGACAAACTGAGGTCAAACTTCTAAAGCTTCACAGGCAGAAAGGCAGACAAGAGATTACTGCAGTGGTGTAGGGATTCACAGTTGCACGCGGAAACAGAGCAGGGGAGGCCATGCAAGGGCTCACATCACATCCAGTGTTGTCACAGGGGTCACAGGAGATGCAGCCGGCTCAGGCCAGCTGGGAGGCAGAGGGAGAAGTCAGGTGTGCAGAGGGCCAGGTGGAGGTGGGAGCAGGCAGCAGAGAGGATACAGTTTGGGGGAGAAGCATGGGGTGACATAATGTCACATCAGAGGTGAGCCTGTGTGTGACCTAGGAGTTTGGGGGATCCCTGGGAGCTTTTAATGAGGTTTGGGACCTCTGAACATCGCCCTAAAAGGCTACCATGAGGAACAGATGTGTGGAAACCTCTGGAAACAGCCATCCCAGGGATAACATGTCTGACACGACGGCAACAAGGTGACCCCATAAAGTACTTCATTCATTGCTGAACTGCAAATGGAATAGTTTCCTGTTCCCAAAAATTTATGACCCAATCAAACCAAATTTTTCCAGTGGTGTTTTTGAACAGAGGAAGTCCTTTCCCAAATAAAATGTGTCTCTCCATCCCCGGCTGATTTCACATAACAGAACAGCTCCCAGGTTTATCCTTTTGTCCCAAGAAATATATTTCCTCTTATGGCTGATGAGTGTTACATTGTTCCTACACAGCGCATATCTACCCATTCTTCCACTGATGGACACTTAAGCCAATTCTCCAGCCTCTCTAACTTGGACAGTGCTGCAATGGAGTGCAGGTAACTCCTCAACCTCCTGCCTTCATTTCCACAAATAGATTCTCCCAAGTGGGAGTGACCAACCCCAGGGCAGGTGTTCCAGTGTCACTCACGCTGATCCCACCTGTTTGCACTAATGTGCACCCCACCCACGTGTACCTGGGTCCCTCCCCATTCCCCTGCCCACTTTTGCTGTGCTTTCTGTTCTAACTCAGCCATTCTAACAATGGTGAGGGGAGAGACAGCTACACCCGGTCTCACTCACACTCTGAATCTGAAAGCAGTGATCTGAATGAAGAAGAGAGAACAGTGGGGACCAGAAGTGGGCAGTTGTGCAGGGTTGGGGTTAAGGGATGTTGGCCAAGGACCCTGAAGCACAGAGAGAGAGGAGGAAAAGTGCAGAGTTCTACTTTTGATTCTCAAAAAATACTGAGAAAATGGGGGTTCATTGTTATCACCCCAAAGGATTACAGTGTGAATAATGAGCACACAAGTCAATTCAACCCCTTCATGATATACATATACTTCAGAATATCATGTTTCACACAAAATACAGATATAGTTGACAACTTAAAATAAATAAGTAAACTTGAAAATATATAACATTCACTTATCTAAAATAAAGTTCCATTGGATTTTTAATGTAATTTTCTCTGAGTCTATTTCCTTGTCCTGCGAATGAGAGTCCCTGTAAGGGACGTGATGCCCACGTGACTCTGCCCACAGTCGGAGGTGCAATTTAAGCCAAAGTCATCAACTTCTTGTGCACCCAAGAGTGCTGTTTAAAATCCACTGCTAAATGTCATGCAAACAAATAAACAAATAGAAAGAAACATACAGAAGTGAGAACGATTTGACAGTGTACAATAAATATTTTCTTTAGCTTTTCATAATCTGGACAATATTTCTCTTAAGAAAGACAACATAACTTTTCTCATAGTTTTCCTTTTACTCTGCCAGGTAGAAGACAGCTTTTAGAATTTTTTCACTGGTTAAATTCCAGAAGAAATGCCCTCTCCCATGAGGAGCAGTTGTCTGTGAAGCAGAATCCTCCTGCAGTGTCCTCTCTGACACAGCACAGCCTGGGGTCTCATTCTGTCTCTACAGTTCTGCCTCCTGCAGGTTGGGGCACCCTGAGGGAGGCAGTGGGGAAGGCCAGGCCCTGGCCTCAGAGGACTATGACTGTGTCCTACTGACACTCTGCACTCTCTTGTACATGGCCAAGTGTGTCTATTCCACCGTCCTCTGCATTCACTACACAGGTGTGCATTCTTTACCCCACTGACCAAGTGCAAATTGTGTGTGAGTTGTGAGCCCATGGTATAGAGATGAGGGGTGGGAGACTCAGCTGGAAGCTAATCAGAAGGTTCAGGCTCCTCATGGCTTGAAGAGTAGAAAGCAGAATTTGGGCCAGTAGGACACAGCAGCTCTCCTGCCATGCTGACTCTTGTGCATTATCTCGGGTTATGATTTCTTGTTAGACTCTTTGTTATTTGCAAGGAAATCTGCTTTTAGAATGTGGAAGTCACAATTGCCCATGGTCTTCTGCTCTCACGCACACGCTGTAAGCTCACTGAGGCTCCATGCCCCGACAGGAGTATCGTTTCTTTTGCTTTAGAGCAAAAGACTGAGAATCAAGGTGCTGGCTGCCCACCCTGCCTCCTCTGGCCACTGTGTCTGCTGTGATGACACAGACTCGGAGAGCGCTGCTAGATGCAGACACTGTGCCTTTTGCCCTCAATTGAATGCCCACCCTTATTCATGGTGCCCACGAGCTCTAACCTCACGTTCAGACATGGTTGTTTCTCCTTGCTTAGAATCACCTGCATTTGACACTACTGACCACACACTCTCTCTCCTAAATGCATACAAACATTTTACTCAGTGCGTTCTCTAGTTTCCCCATCATTTAGTATGAAACTTTGTAATTTATCCCATGTTCTGTCTGAAACTTTGGCAATATTTGCCCCTCATGTCTAGTGATACTTCTGCTGACTCTTCAGAATGCTTGATGACTACACATCTACAGGTTCAAGAAAGTCCACGAATCTGTAAAATTCACCTTGTGTCATTACCCAGGGTGCTACTTCCTGCATGCTTGGTAACTCAGCTCAGAATACGGAGTGAGAGCTCAGTTTCCTGAATATGATTGGTTCAATTTAGTAACAATACTATGACTCAGCTTTCTTTTTAAAAAATGCAAAAATTAAGAAATACAGTATTGTTCATAACACAGCATAAAACTTCAACTCCTATGGTTTCAGTCTTCAAGACATTATGTTTCCAAAGTCTGGTATTTGTTTTCGAAACCAGTTTGAGCATTTATCTCACATTTATGAGACAAAGACTATTCTTCAAAATGCCTCGTATATGCAAACATTTGTCAGGTGCCGTGACCCATGCAGCCTCTGAGGTACTTGGGGTGAAGGATGGCAAGAGGATGAGAAAAATAAAGAAAAGACAAAGCTGGGGTCAGGTGGAGCCCTTACTCCCCTGATGGGAGGAAAGCTACTGCTCAACCAATGCAGCATGTTTATTTATATACTGGGAAGGATGACATCAATTTCAGCCCCTCTGCCTAGCAATTCATTGCATGGATTGTTTAGGAGCTTGGTGTTTTTCTGGGCTGTAACAACTTCTTCAAGTGGTTCACCCAGGTGCTTTTTGTTTTTTGGTCAGGTCATGTTTGGGTCATGCCCTAGGTCAACTTTCCAGCTTCAACAGCTCCCAACAATCAGGCATGTAGTTTTATGTTTTATTTGAGAAGGTTTTTGTAAAGATGAGATGAAACTAATAGAAGTACTAGTAAGGGAGAGAGACAGCATAACAAAGATGACTTAGTCTACTAGAGATACCATAAAATAATAGAGGAGATGGCACACTGTACAAAAAACCAATAATATACATTCAAAGAAAAACAACAAGAAATATCAGGGCTATACAACTTGTGGACAGGTGCAGTCCTTCCGCACTGATGGGGGAAGGAAAATAGCACAGCAGCTGGGTAAGCACAGTTGCTCTCCACAGAATTAACCCAGGGTTTCTTTAGGATGCAGAAGTGTTGCTTCTTAGTCAAAACCCAAAGAAGTGGAAGAATAGTCTAAAGATGTGTGTAGCAGCATTAAACCCAACAACAAAACTATGAAAGCAATGTGAGCATCAACTGAGATGTGAATGTACAAACATACTTTTCATAGTGTATGTGTATTCCTAATATTCTCTTAGGGAAAGAGGAATTTTTTACATATGATATAAGGGGGTTTGGACCCACCCAGTGACCCCAAGTGGATGGGGAACCACCTGTGTTCAGTGAGACAAGCTGAAGCCCTGCACAGTGAACACCATCCAGCCATGCAAGCTCAGCACCTTACTTGGAACCTGGTAGGAACCCTCCCAGCATGTGCAATCATTTGGGGAATGCATGAAAATGACAAAACACTAGAGCAAGACGCAATCACAAACCTCCAACCCATGCCAAACAAGCCTAGGAGACATGGACATAGAAGCAAAGTTAAGTCACACACCTGAAACTTCTGAAATGATAGCAACTGAAGTAAAGAAACAACTCCATGAAGGTGTAAAGGAACTCAGATCAGAAATAATCTCCCAGATAAAAGAAGAAATGATAAATGTAATAAAAGAAATGCTGAACACATCTAAAAAGACATAGTTTTACAAAATTGAGGAGCACTGCTAAAAGATAGAAACCTTGAATGAAAAATGTAAGAAAGACACAGAACGCATGAGACAGATTCAAAGAGATATCCAAGAAATCAAAAACTCCATCGAAAACTGGCAAGACTGCCTCAATGAATGTGAAGACAGACTTTCACACCTTAAAGACAAGATTGCAACCAGTGAACAGGAAAGGAAAGATCTTTTAAAAATAATGAGGAATCAGGAAGTAACAATTCAACAGTTGCAAGATGATGCAAAGAAAAACAATATAAGATTGATAGGTATAAACGTTAAAGAAGGTGACAACAAAAATGGTCTCAAAATGCCAGTTACAGAAATGATAGCCAAAAATTTCCCAAACATGGGGAAGGAAACTGACATACAGATAAGTGAAGCATATAGAACTCCAGTTAGCCATAACCAAAATAAATCTACACCCAGACATAATAATCAACATCCCAGAAATTCAACATTCTAGGTCTCTTCTGGTTTCAGATGAGTTTTAGGAGTGTTTTCTCTAGATCTTTAAGGTACGTTAATGGTATTTTGATTGAGATTGCATTAAATCTGTATAACAGTTATGGGAGTATGGCCATTTTCACGATGTTGGTTCTCCCTATCAGCAAGGGATATCTTTACATTTTCCAGCATCCGCTTTAATATCCTTTTTTACAATACTATAGTTTTCAGCATATAGGTCTTTTACATTTTTTGTTAGGCTGATTCCTAAGTATTTCATTTTGGGAGATGTTTCTGTGAAAGGTGTCACTTCCATAATTTCTTTCTTGGTGAATTTGTTGTTTGTGTACAAGAATGCTATTGATTTTTGAGTGTTGACTTTGTATCCAGCTACACTAATGAATTTGTTTATTAATTCTAGCAGCCTTTTGGTGGAGATTTATGGTCTTCTATGTAAAGTATCATGTCATCTGGAGATAGTGATAATTTAACTTCTTCCTTTCCTATCCTCATTCCTTTTATTTCTCTTTCTTGTTTGATTGCTCTGGCTAATGTTTCCAGAACTAGATTGAATAGGAGTGGTGATAGTAGACATCCTTGTCTTGTTCCTGATTTTAGAGTGAAAGCTTTCAGTTTTTGTCCATTTAGTATGATGTTGGCTGCTGGTTTGTCATAAATGGCTTTTATCAGATTGAGGTAGATACGATCTATTCCAAGTCTCTGTAAGGTCTTTGTCATGAACAACTGTTGGACTTTATCAAAAGCTTTTTCTGTGTCTATTGAGGTGATCATGTGATTTTTGTCTTTGGCACTATTGATGTGGTGTACTACATTTATTGATTCATGTATGTTAAACCATCCCTGCATTCCTGGAATAAATCCCACTTAGTCATGATGTATAATCTTCTTGATGATTTGCTGCATTCTATTTGCCAGAATTTTATTGAGAATCTTTGTATCGATGTTCATTAGGGAAATTGGCCTATAGTTCTCCTTTTTGGTTGGGTCTTTCTATGGTTTTGGTTTCACAGTAATGCTTGCCTCCAGGAATGAGTTAAGAAGGATTGCTTCCGTTTCAATTTCATTGAAGAGTTTGAGTAGTACTGGCATTAAATCTTCTCTAAATTTCTTGTAGAATTCAGCTGTGAATCCATCAGAACTTGGGCTTTTCTTTGTTGGTAAGTTTTTTATCACGTTTTCAATTTCAGTAGCTGATATTGGGTTATTCAAAATTATTATATCTTTGTGAGTAAGCTTTGGTAATTCATACATTTCTGGGAACTTGTTCATTTCCACTATGTTTTCCACCCTATGTGAGCAAAGATTTTCAAAATAGATATTCATGATCTTTTCAATTTCCATGGAATCTGAAGTAATTTCTCCCCTTTCATTCCTTATTGCATGAGTTTGAGTTTTTTGTTTCTTTTTCTTGATAAGGATGACTAGAGGTTTATCAATTTTGTTTATTGTCTCAAAGAACCAGCTCTTCATTTTGTTAATTCTTTGTATTGTTTTCTTAGTCTCAATTGCATTAATTTCTGCTCTGATCTTTATAATTTCCTCTCTTCTATGAGCTTTGGGTTTGACTTGTTCTTCTAAGATGTGGCATTTTTATACAATTGAATACTACTCAGCTATAAAGAAGGATCACATTGAGGCTTTTATAGGTAAATGGATGTGACTTGAGATGATATTCAAGTGAAATAAGTCAAACTCACATGTGTAAATACCATATTGTCTCCCTAGTGTAAGAAACTGAAAGAGTAAATAAGACACAAAATCTTCAGTAAATATTGTTAAAAGGTAACAAACTGCCCAAAGGAGAAAAAATAACTCAGATAGGGAAAAGAAAAAAAGAAGGAAAAGAAAAAAGATATAAATTTGTACATATACACTTAAGATAGCTAAGATGATTGTATTACTAATTGTATTAGTTCTTGGAACAAAAGGGTTAACATTCATAGGATTAGATCAATTTTTTGTGTTTATATATGGTAATCTGAGTAACTCTTTTGAAGATAATTCTGCAAAATAACAACCTTAGTTATGTTCCGAACACCTTGTTTTTCAAGCCTGTATTGTTGTTGTTTTGGGCTCTTTACTATAGTTATTTATTAGTCTCCCTTGTTTCTTGTTTTTCTTGTAATTTATTATGTATTGTTTTGTTTTTCCCTCTAATGCAGAAAGGATAGACGTACATGTATAGGCTTATACATGCCTAGAACTTCTCCTAAAGATTATACAAGAATTTATGTAATTATGTGTGATGGTA
This sequence comes from Dasyprocta punctata, assembly GCA_004363535.1. NCBI lineage: Eukaryota > Metazoa > Chordata > Mammalia > Rodentia > Dasyproctidae > Dasyprocta > Dasyprocta punctata. Next base: position 4,474 of record RJWM01007530.1, on the reverse strand, counting down.
TGAACATCTACTTTGAAGAAAACGAGACATTATAGTAGCCATTGCTGATTTCCTATCATCTCGTTGTGAAGTTCAATAATGCTTTTATTCTTTGTTTTGATTGGTTTTAGTCTGTTTTATATTGTTTGATTTCAGTATGTGTGAAAGTGTGGACAACTATTTTGAAGAGAACAAGAGACATTATGGTAGACATTCTTTTTTTTTAAATATTTTATTAATAATAAAAGACAAAGCAGAAGAGAATCCCCCATACTTGCTACATTGCCTGCTGTAAAGAGATGCTTGGGTTGCTGACCAGAGGCCTGGCCAAATCTACAAGACAAAAGTTGGTTGATGTTCCTTGGTTGCTATCAATCCAGCCAGACCTCCAAAACAGCAGGTTGCTTACGGGCGCGGGGGGCGGGGTAGTGTTTGTCCCTGATTCCAAGCCCGCGCGCCGGTGCCGCTCGGGCCAGGTGGGGGCCCCGTGAGGGGCCCTTCTCATTCTCCTCCAAGGTCCTGGGGTCAGGACCCCAGAAGGCAGTCCATATTGAGTCCTGACCAGTGCCTGGGCCGCTTGGGCTGGGCGGGGGCCCTGCGAGGGGCTCTTCTCGTTCTCCTCCAAGGTCCTGGGGTCAGGACCCCAGAAGGCAGTCCATATTGAGTCCTGATCAGTGCCTGCGCCGCTTGGGCTGGGCGGGGGCCCTGTGAGGGGCTCTTCTCGTTCTCCTCCAAGGTCCTGGGGTCAGGACCCTGGAAGGCAGTCCATATTGAGTCCTGATCAGTGCCTGCCCCGCTCCGGTCGGGCGGGGGCCCCACCATGGTAGACATTCTTGATTTTCCTATTGTCTGGTTTTAAAGGCCTGTAATGCTTTCACTCTTTTGTTTCTATCAGTTTTACACTGTTTTGTTTTGTTTGAATTCATTGTGTGTGAAGATATCTACAACTAGTTTGAAGAAAACAAGAGTCATTATGGTAGCCATGGTTGATATCCTGTTGTCTTGTTTTGAGGCCCTGTGTTGCTTGCTTTGCTTTGTTCAGATCTGAGTTGTTCTATTCCATTTTGCTTTGGTTTTTTCTCTTTAAAATAAAAATATGATATAAAGGTAATAACTTATCACAAATACATGAATTCTGATTTTATTCTAATGTAGTATATGTAAAATAATGTAGAAATACAAGGGAACAAGGATTTGAATGGTGGGGGAGGGCAAGATATTTAACTGGTACATATAGAGTTAGCAAGACAAAAAATTTCAAGAAGTGGGTGGTAGTGATGGCTATATCATGTTATCAGTGTACTTAATTTAATTGAGCTACATGCTTAAAAAGTCATGAGTCAGTAAACTTCGTGTTTTGTGTATCTTCTCACAAGAAAGTTTTGGCAAAAAAAAAAGAGAAGAGAAGTAGAAAGGACTAGCCAAAATAAACACTAATCCCAGGGGAGGGTGAAGTCTGGCATAAAAATACTCACAAGATGCACACCTGCACATGAAGCTACCTTCTATCATAAATATAGACCAATAAGAAAGAAAGAGGAAGAGAAATGGAAAAGTCACGTTTAACTTCACAATCTACCCCTTGCTTTCCAGGCATACACTACAAACTGATGCCATGAAAAAGGAAAATGTGAGTTTTCCCGACACTTTCGTCCTGCTGGGCTTTTCAGAGTTTCCACAACTGGAGTTGCCCCTCTCTGCAGTGGTCCTGGTCTCCTGCATCTTCACCCTGATGGGGAACAGCTCCATCATCCTCCTCTCCCTGGTGGACCCCAGACTCCACACGCCCATGTACTTCTTCCTGGACAACCTCTCTCTGCTGGACCTCAGTGTCACCTGCACCATTGTGCCCCAGCTGCTGGCCAACCTCTGGGGACCGGACAAGACCATTGCTGCCTGGGGCTGCATCACACAGGTTTTTCTTTTCTGCTGGATAACCTCCACTGAATGTGCTCTGCTGTCTCTGATGGCCATTGATCGCTATGTGTCCATCGGCCATCCCCTCCGGTACACTCTCATCCTGCATCCCAGGGTGTGTGTGCAGATGGCAGCTGTATGTTGGTCCAGTGGCCTTCTGAACTCCCTGCTCCAAACCACACTCACCTTACAGCTTCCCTTCTGTGATGACCACACCCTGGACCACTTCTTCTGTGAGGTGCCTGTGCTCCTCAAGCTGGCCTGTGGGGACACCACTGCTAATGAGCTTGCCCTGACATTGATGACCATTCCCTTTGGAGCAGTGAGCTCCTTACTGGTGGTCGTCTCCTACACCTTCATTGCCAGGGCTGTGCTGAAGCTACCTTCAGCTGAAGGAAGGCACAAGGCACTCAGCACCTGCAGTTCCCACTTGTTGGTGGTTACCATGTACCTTGGGCCAGGAATCTACATTTACCTTCAACCTTCAGCCAAAAGTTCCCAGGCCAAGTTCCTGTCCTTCTTCTACTGTGTTGTCACCCCGCTGCTCAACCCACTCATCTACACCCTGAGAAACAAGGATGTGAAGTCAGCGTGGAGGAGGATCCTGCAATCACGGGGTGGGCTGAGGTCATTAAAAGCCAGATGATCTCTGCCTCTCTCTTGCTCAGACACATGCACACATCCATGAACACTGGCCTCTTGTTTCTGCTTTTTCAAAAGTGTGTCTATGTGTTTCAAAACCACACTCCCAATTCTCATGGTCAGTCTCCTCAATGCTTTGAAAAGCTCTTTGGACACAACGGTTCTATCACTGCTACTCTCATAGACAGACATTCCTTACTAAGACCTCTGTATGTCTCTGCTCTATAGACAGAATGAGCAGCATAGCTCTTATTTCTTTAAGCTGCTAAGAAACATCCTTTTTATTCTTTCTAGCCTCTCTCTTTTCTTTCCTCATTTCTATCTTTCTTCCTGTCTTTCTTCCTGCCCATCCTCTTTTACATAACTGTCACCACATAGAATTGTACACAATAGCAGTTTGGACTTTAACATTTCTCTGCATGCATGTGACATGTGTCAGTCACATCCATATTCCCTGCTTCCCGTTCTTAGCCACCCTAGGTCCTCTCTCGAGCACCTCGTCTTCCCTCATAGTCCATTTTCTCCTATCACGCCATCTTTACCCTCTAGATTCCACATATGACCATAAATGTGGTATTCATCTCTTTATTTTTACTGGTCTTGCTAAACACGATCATCTTCAATTCCATCAATTTTCCTGAAAATGAGATGACTTTATTTTCATTAATTGCAGAATAGTCCTTCATGTGTGTATATCAGCTTTTCTTTACCCATTCATTACTGATGGGCATCGAGGATGATTCCATAACATAAACACTAAAAATAGTGCCATGGTAAACACTGGCATGAAAGGATCTCTATTGTGCGCTGACTTTAGCTACTTTGAGCAATAGAACCCAGAATGATAAATGTGGATAATACGGAGCTCCACTCTTAGTTTTACTTTGATGTTTTTGAAGGACCCTCCATATTGATTTCATAGGGGCTGTAATAATTTTTTTGGTCTTTTTGAGACAGGGTCTCACTATGCAGTTCATGCTGGTCTTCGGCTCACTTTGTAGCCCAGGCTGGTCTCAAACTTGCAATGAACCTCCTGCCTCAGCCTCCAAGTGCTGGGATTACAGGAATGCACCACTGTGACTGGCTATGTCTGTAATAATTTACATTTCCACAAAAATGTGTAAGGGTTCCATTTGCCTTTCACCCACACCACCATTTATTTCATTTTATTTTTTGATAATAGCTATTTTGACTGGAATGAAAAGAAATTTTAATGTGGATTAGATTTGCAATTCTCAAACAGCTACATGCACTGAGTAGTTCTTCATATAATTATTGATAGTTTATGCTTCTTCTTTTGAGAATTATCTGTTCAGATTTTGGGCCTTTTGTTGATTGGAATACTCATTCTTTGGTGCTACATTTTCTGAATTCTTTATGTATTCTGGACCTTACTCATCAGTCAATTGGACAGCTGCCTAAGTTTCTCCCATTCTTCAGATTATCACTTCACTCCAGTTATTGTTTCCTTTGTGATTCAAAAAGCCTTCCTAATTTCATGAAATTCCATTTGTCAATCCTGGCTGTTATTTCCTGAGCTACTGCATCCTGTTTAGGCAACCAGTGTGTGTACCAATATCTTGGAGAGTTTCCACTGTGTTTTCCTCCACTCCTTTCAGAGTTTCAAGCTTTACATTAAGACTTTCGGTCTATTCCTGAGTCGATGTTTGCACATGGTGCGACATTGGAATCTACAAGCTGCGTCCAGTTTCTCGGTATCATTTGCTGAAAGGGGCCCTCTTCTTCAGTGCATGTTTTAGCTACCTTTTGAGGAACAGACTACATTAGATGTTGAACTTATTTCTAGTTCATCTATTTTTATCCATTGGTTAATGCCACTCCATTGGCAGGAGAGGAGGGAAGAAGATGAAAAAGAATGTGAATGTGTTGTTCACGCACCAACTCGCCACAAGGAATTTCACCATTATGTACTGCA
>RJWM01007529.1:0-77617 GCA_004363535.1 Dasyprocta punctata | reverse complement strand
TTTTTTTTTTTTTTATGTCAGAACAAGGCCACCAAGATACAAAACTGTCACAGCTTGACAACTTGCCTTTGTTCTCCTTTGGCTTGTCCAAAAGTTCCATGCCAAAGAGCAACCCCATTAACCAAATGTATACAAGCTAGAACCTGTCCTCTGTCCTTTTGGATTTATCAGCTAAACCAGCATACACCTAAAAATAAAGAAGTCCGATTTTTTCCGCATTGGTGTCTCCTATTCTTAAATTCACAACATTTCTGGCCACCACAAAGAGACAGAAGACAACAGATTTCCTTTTCCTTTGCTTGCAGGGCTGAGAGATCCCAACCTGTGGGAGTCCTGAAATCCCTGGTGCCACTGCTGAAACTTCAGCTCATGTAGGAAATTGGCCCTCTCACAGCCTATATCTTTCCCCTGTCAGCACAAATGAACCTAACAGAATTCAGGACGATTCCAGGGCAGCCGACTACAGGACCGAGGTAGGTAAGTGGGCTCATAAGAAAAAAATCCATCCCATTAGGACAGAATGGAAGCATGAACACCTTCTGGGATGTACCGAGTATTCTGACCTGGATTAAAACCAGATTGCAACAGCATTCCTGAGCAACAGTGGCCCGCAAGGAGAATTGGCTCAAATGATGTTAGGGATGTGGGAGTGGCCCACTGTGAGAAAGCCCGGGAGTCAGACTGATCAGGACTAAATGAGGTGAAAACTAGAACTCCAGTGGAATGAGGAGGTAGATGGCAAGGAGGAGGACTCAAGCAGGGAATGTGGGAATTGTGAGAGTGGCCCACATTGCCAGAGGTTTAGGAATCTGACACCTGGCTGAAAACAACTGGTAAAACGGAGGTATATAATGTGTTTGTGAGTGGAATAAAGTGTGTGAACCCAAAGGGTATGAGAAAAGTATATAATTGTATGTGAGTGAGAAAAGTGAAGTATGTGAACCTGAAGACCAAGACTAACAGATGACTTGACAACAAGCTGGTTCAACTGCTGGGCTAAAACAAATGCACAAGGCTGAGATTGCAGGGACAAAGCAGACACCATCTTTTCATTTCAGAGCAAGCACTGAGACAATGCAACGAGCAACTCAAGCCTGGGGCTGATTGGCCAAAGTCCTGCCAGTCCTAAGGAGGTCTTTTACAGGAAAAATCAAATTACACATTTCAGCTAACTGATAAATATACTTTTTGTTCCTAATCTGAGTTGATTAATTGAGGTGTTTTAAATCATTTATTGTGCACTGCAAATTCCTCAATTGCTATTACAGGGTTAACTTGCTCTTTTCTCTGCTATCTGCTGGTTTAAGATAAGAACATTGATTCAAGGTTACTTAAAAGTCTGTTGGCAGTCAATCATATTTAAAAGTAACTGCCTGGGAAGAAAAAAAGGGACACTTTAACTTCAAGACCGAGTTTGTTGTAAAAGGTTTATAATAATTGTGAGAATAAACTGTGTCACACTTCTGTGAAGGTAAAAGGAGAAGCGACAAAACCAACCCCACTAGAATGTATCCTAAATTACTTTAAGGAAGATTATAGTGGAGAACATAGAGTAAAATTAAACCACCAGTGGTTGAGAATTCTTTATTAAGTTGCTTGGCTGTCTTTTAATGTAGGGTGGCCTGCAGAGGGGGACAATAGATGGGAGATAATTGGAAGAATATGTCAAGTGGTAACTGAAAATGGAAGACAGCAGATAGCACATCCAGAACAATTCCCCTACATTGACTTATGGTTGAATGTGGTCAATATCAGCCAGGATGGCTTCAACCCTTTCTGGTAACATATTACAAAACCCTTGTGGTTCAAGCTATGTCCAGAATAAGAAGCAAATAAAACCCACTTCACCAGTACACAAGAGTTAAAGCAAATTAACACAGGACTCAAGAAAGACCAATCCTACAGGGGCTCCCAGAGGAGATGGCACTACTTCCTCCTTATACTCCAGTTAATCCACCTCTACCAATGCCCACACATCGGGTATTCAGTTCAGAAAACAGTGAGTCTCTGATGTCAACCACAGGAAGAGAAAACAGCACACCAACTCAGGAAAAAAAAAAAATGCCCTAATGATCAGGTGGAAGATAAAGCCAGCCATCTTCAATTGGACCTTGTAGATGCCCCTACGAGATACCAAGGCACCTATTTATTCTGATATAGAAAGTCAAATGCAAGGAGGACAATGAGCCTTGATTTATAAGTCTTTCTCAACCACTAATCTTCTCAAGTAGAAGCATCATATCTCTTCCTATAAGGAGAAACTGCAGGCATTCACAGACCTAATGCAGTTCATCTTCCAAACCCACAATCAATAGGGCAGACTGTAAACAGCTTCTCCTGATGCTATTCATTACTGAAAAGAGTGACACAGCAGACCTCTGCTGATTAAAGGACCATGTCCGCGCAGTAGTCATGAATGTCCAAGCATATGCTCAAAGGCTTTTCCCTGAGTTTAAAACAAATTGGGACCCAAATGTTGTAATGGGAATGGATAGTGTAATAAAATATCAAAAAGCCCTCATTGAAAGCTTGAAGGCAAAAAGCAAGAAAGCTGGAAATATGCAGAAAACTTGAGAGATATTACAAAAACCAGTACAAAGTTCCAGTCAATTCTATGAGAGACTTTGTGAGGCGTTTTGTCTCTGTACTCCATTTAACCTGGAAGCAGCCAAAAATCAACACATGAGAAATGCAGATTTTGTAAGACAAGCGTAAGGGGACATCAGGCTGAAATTACAGAAGCTAGAAAAAGGGCTTCGCTTGCATGAATGCCACTCAGCTCTTGGAAGTAGCCACTAAAGTGTTAACCGTGATTAAAAATCAAAGAAGGCTAATGAAAGCTTATAAAAAAGACAGTTCTGCTAGGAGCAGCACTCATGGGAAAAAAGGCTTGGGGGCAAAGAAAACAAAACAAAAAAATATCTGACTGGATAGGGGCCCAAGAACTTTCTGATGCTAGCCACGGTTCAAAAGGATGAGACAATGGAAGGGTGAATGTCCAGAGAAAGACAGAAAGGATAGTGGAGGCTGTAGGACCAGAGACCTCATCGCCAGGGTCTACTCACAGAGAGAACGGAAAACAGACCTGCAGACTGACGGAAAACAAAAGCTGCATGGATTAGGCCATACTGGGCTCTATCTTCCTAGACACCAAAAAGTCCATGGACTTTAAAATAGGGGACTAACTGATGGACTTTATGGTGGACAGCAGAGCCAAGTACATGTTAGTGACACAACCCACTGCACCATCTAACAAAAACATGAGCACTGTGGGAGCCACCAGTGTCCCAGAAAACAGGCCATTTTGTCAGCCTAAAAGATGTGTCATGAGTGGATGACAAGTCCAGCATGAGTTCCTGTATCTCCCAAACTATCCAGTTCCATTGTTAAGGACAGACTTACTCCAAAAGCTCCAAGCCCAAATGACGTTTGGGCCACAAGAAGATGTAGCTCTAAGCCTGACCTGGCCAAAAGCTATGATGTTAACCCTTACTGTCCCACAAAGAAAACAAACAAACAAATGGAGACTATATCCAGATAAGCCACCAAAGTGGGGGAAAACAGAGCTCCTCCTTTGGAAAGCTGTCCTGGACAAAACATTTAAACAGATCAAAGAGGCTCTCACTGAAGTCCCAGGCTCAGAATTGTCAGTATAACCAAGTCTTCCTTCCTATATGTCCATAAATACAAAAAAAAAGGGTCTTAACCCAGGTCATGGGATCCTGGCATTGTCCACTGAATTACTTGTCAAAACAGACTCTATAGACCTAGGATGGCTTCCACACTTGAGGGTACTTGCCACCACTACCCTATTGATGCAGGAAGCTGACAAGTTAACTTTGGGACAGCAACTAACCATTCAGGTACCATACTCAGTTATAACCTTAATGGACCAGAGAGGACACCATGGGTTGTCAAATCCAAGGATGATTCAGTAGCTCTTAAGTGACAATTCCTGCATGACTCTAGAGACAAGAAACACTCTTAATCTGGCCACTTTCCTTCCAGTCCAACCAGGAGGCTCCCTTCATGACTGTAGAAATTGTGGATGAGGTAATCCCAAGCCATGGAGATCTTACAGATTGCCCTCTGGGAAACCCAGATATTGAATATTTAACAGATGGAAACGGTTTTGTATTGGAAGGGGTCTGAAGAACAGGCTATGCAGTGGTGACATTGGATTCCGTGGTAGTGGCCCAGCCTTTGCCTACTGGCTACTCAGAGGCCTGAATTAATAGCTGACAGGCCCTGTTGCTGGCTAAGGACCAGAAGGTTAGCATCTATACTGGTTTCAAGTATGCCTTTGCCATGCTACATGTTCATGGGGTGATATACGGGAGAGAGGGATCCTCTGTGCTGAAGAAAAATGATAACAAAAGAGAAAATTTTTATAGCTCCTCAATGCTATATGGGCATCAGTGAAACTAGCTGTTACACACTGCAGGAACCATCAACAGACTGGTATGAAATATGTCTAAGAAAACCAAAAAATACACAGAGAAGCAAAATGGGCTGTTATAGTAGGCCCAAAACACAAAAATGGGGTCCCCGCGCTATCCCTCATCCCAGAAGCCCCCACTCCTGGAGACCTCAAATTATACTTCAATTAAAAAAAAATGATTGGCCCAGGAGCCTGGGACTTATATCAAAGGAGGATGGTGGAGATTCTCTGACAAGAGACAGTCATACCCAAAATGATAGCTCCTAGGTTTCTGAGGGGTGTGCCACATGGGAAAAATGACATGAGAGACATTACTAAATCATCACATCTGTGTGCCATGGCTCACTCCAATCACTGGAGCTCTTTGTAAACACTGCCTAACCTGTGCATGGAAAATCTAAAATCAGAGCCAGCCTGGGCCCCGGGTATTCAAGATGCTGGGGCTACCCTGTGTGAAAACATGCTTGTGGACCTCACTGAGGTGCCCCAAGTGGGAGGCTGTTCATATATGTTGATGGTAGTTTGGACTTTCTCAGGGTACCCTGCAGCAGTCCGAACCCAGACAGAAAAGACACTAAAACTGACAAAGATACTATGGAAGGCTATCATTGCAAGGTTTGGACTGCCCTAAATTTGGGATCAGACACTGGGCCAGTGTTCATGACTGAGATAGTTCGAGAGCTCACAGTGATGTTAAAAGTAAAATAAAAATTACATACAGCCTACCAGCCTCAAAGCTCTGGAAAGGTAGAACGCTTGAAGCAGACACTGAAACTGTTGAAAAAGTATTGTTAAGAAACACACTTGAGATAGGATGAAGTCCTGCTCAGGGCTCTCCTCCATTTCTAATGTACCCCCATTAAACAAGTGGGTATTCCACTGATAAAATTTTGTTTGACTAGCCACCCCCCGAGTATAAGTCAAATTACAGGTGATCTCTGAAAACTAGAGATATTAACTCTAAGGAGACAGGCAGGCTTTGGGAATAGCCATGCAAGGTATCCTTTGTTGGGTACAGGAAAAAAAAATGCAGATAAGTTTAACAGATCCAATTCACCCCTTAAAGCTCAGAGACTCTGTCTGAGTCAAAAGATGAAATTCTTTCACCCCAGAGCTCATATGAAATGAGTCCCACACTAATCTTGTCTATCTCCAGTGGTGTTAAAGTTGCAGGAGCCTTGGATCCACCACAGCTGGCTGAAACCAGCAGCCCAAGACAAATGGACCAGCCAACAGGATCCAGACCAACCAAACTCACTGATCCTGTGGGAAAGCAAGCCATCACCTATGACAGCCCTGCTCGAGTCACACCAGAAGCTGACTAGTCTACTGACAGCAGAAGTTCAAGGATCGACAACCCTGCTCTGGTCACTCTAGAGGCTGACTAGTCGATGCATGGCAGAAACTTGAGGAGGGTGATAGAGTTGCAACAACCACATAAGTCTCTTTTCCTTTTTGTTAGAGTTCTCCCTAAGCCCAATAGAGAACAAACCCCCAATAACAAAGTAAAGAATGGTTGTAGTGATGCCATTAAAACTCATTTATAGGGCCGGGAGTTTGGCTCAGTGCCTTAAGCGCCTGCCCTGGCAGGCGCGAGGTTGTGAGTTCAATCCCCGGTGCCGCAAAAAAAAAAAAAAAAAAAACAACAACAAAAAAAAAACTCATTTATAGAAAGCATCAATGGAGAAAATAAAACAGTAACTTTTGTCCCTGTAAGTGAAATTTTATAACTTTCTCTTCCCAAATTGCCCTGGTGTGTCTTAGCAGGGCCATCAAGAAAACTCTCTCTTCTTAACAAACTGCCTTTGTTCTTCTGTCTGTCTATAAGTTCCATGCAAAAGACCACAATTCCCTTGCCAAAATGTATAAAAGCCAGAACCTGTCCTCTGACCTTTCCTTACCATTTTGGTTTATCAGTTGAGCCAGTGTACATCTAAAATAAAGTCTTACTGTTTTTCCCCATTGATTTCTCCTATCTTTTAAATCCCGCAACAGCACTTTTATAATAAGCTTACAGCCATCTTTTTAAAAATCATCATGTGAGTCTTCTCTGTTCATATGAATCTGAACCTCAAATTTCTGTGTCCACAACCTTTGTATCAGTCCTTGTGGGTACATCAGCATGTGTGGTCCCTCTGATCAGATATTTATTTTAGAGGCCTGCACACTGTTGAGATGGTCAAGACAAGATTGTGCTCACCTCCTTCTCACCTCCACAAGTAACTGAAAAGGTCAGGTCATTGTGGGGTGGGTCTCTCCACAAGTAGCTAAAAATGTCCCATCCTTTTGGGAAACTCCACACATCTGAGTTGAAGAGAGTGGGGGAGAACCGCTCCCTATCTCATTGTCCAGGACTCCACCAGTGGCCAAGATTCAGTCAGGACATTATACAGGTATCTATTCCTGCCTTAGATCCTGAGAACATAGGAGGCTGTGGTCACCTCCTGGTACCACACGTGTCTGAAGTGCTCAGGACCTTGTTGCTGTGCTATAGTGTAAGGTCATAGAATATACCTAGTGATAGAATTTCCTATAATAAATGATATTTAAAAATATGTTTTAAAGGGCCAGGTGTTTAGCACAGCAGCACAAGTGATTGCCTGGCAAGCACAAGGTTGTGAGTTCAATCCCCAGTACCAAAAAAAAAAGTGTTTTTTTTTTTTCTTTGCGGCACCGGGGATTGAACTCACAACCTCGCGCCTGTCAGGGCAGGCGCTTAAGGCACTGAGCCAAACTCCCGGCCCTGGTTTTTTGAGCCAGGGTCGCACTGTGTAGCTCAGACCGGCCTTGCACTTGCGTTGTAGCCCAAGCCGGCCTCGAACTCACAACGCTCCTCCTACCTCAGCCTCCTGAGTGCTGGGATTAAAGGCGTGCACCACCACGCCCGACTTGAAAAAAAAAAAGTTTTAAAAATATGTTTTTGAGATGTTATGCCAACAGCATACCAGTTGTTTACTTTGAGAGTCTGGAGGCTCCTTTCTGAAGTGTACCAAAACATTTTCTCATGCCCCATCACTGATACTGGAGTTTGAACACATGCTTGCTTTGCCATTGAGCTAGAAACCCAAGCATGTTTTTTCCTTTTATTTACTTTTTTTTTTAGACACATAGTCTAAAAACTTATAATCCTCCTGCCTTAGCTTCCTGAGTAGCTGAGATTCTAAGGTATGATACTTGGTCTGGCATGGAGCTAGGTTTTTGGATAGTTTTTCTATGGTGAATCCTAGGAAAAAACTAGAATATGTGTTAAGAATAGGTTATCAGGGCTCCTCTTTTCTGGTTTTTGATAATACTGCCTTGAGTACGAGTCATTGGAAGGCTTAATGTTCCCACAGCATGCAGGTGGACAGATTATAAAGTTCTAGTAACTGCATTGTGTGACTAGGAACTGGGGCAACCAAGGTGCTGATTATGTTGTCACCGGTTTAGTGCTGGTCTGTCACTAAGCTGACAACTCATCAGTCCTATGTTGCCTCAGCTTTGTCTGCCAAAAACAATGTGGCAGGAAGATTTTGATCTTTGTTCTGCCAATCCATGTCTGCCTTCCACCTTGCAGTATCACATACCTGGGTCGAACTGAGGTCAGTGAGCCCTGGCAGTCTTGTCTGAAGCCGTGGTTCCCAAGCTTGCTCACCCGCAGTGTTATGTGGCATGCTGAAGGTGAGGATGAGCTTCAGTTCTGGCCACATGAGATGCACCATCTAGTGGAATGTAGGATAAGGAACAGTTGCATTAGAGGTTTAAGGAGAAGCTTGCAAGACACTAAGTTCAGTAAATACCGTCCTTTTAAGTTTTGCCATAAGAAAAGCAACTTTATTTGACCTGAGGACCAGATATGCTTTGGAGGTTCTCAGGAGTATTTTGCAAGAGTCAGCTTTGATGAGCAGCACTGGAATTCTTACAGAAACACCCTCTAGTGTGATGGGCGTGTTGATCAGTGGCAGAGCACTTGCCTTACATACCCAAGGTCCTGGGTTCAGTCCCCAGTATCACAATCAAAACAAAACACAACACCTCTCAAAAGAATGACAGAACTATCTTATTTACTGAAGTTTACTTAGTTAAATTATAAGCCTAGAGCAAGTCATTATGTTTTTTATTTTGTAATTCTCGGGAGTAGCAAAGTGTGTTGAAAGCGAGTAGTAGTGAATTGTGTTTAAACCTTGTGTAGCGGTGCATGTCTGTAATCCCGGTCCTTCGGGAGTCTGAAGGACAATCAAAAAGCAGAGCCCATGCTGCACAATATAGTGACTTTGTGATATCCCGTTCAAAATAAAATTATAGAGGAGATGGGAGAAAGCCCTGGGGTTACTCCCCAGTACTACAATAACCAAATCAAACCATCCATTTGCTTATAGAAATATAATTTCATCATGGTAACGATAACTAGGATAATGTCATCATGTATAAAACTACTTGTTATGTGGCCAAAAGAATGATTTCATGATACTTCAGATTTTTAATGTAAGTGTCTTATGCAGCCCCTTAGTCTATGTCTTTATCTATTAATGCAACATTGAGAAGAAAAGGAAATGAGAGGTTAGTATCTCAGACATCAATAAGTGTCCAACAAAATAGGGAGTTAGCCATTCTTTCTTAAGATAGTAAAATCTATATATCTCACAAACGATCACAGAATATGGCATGGGGATAGGATATAAAGCTAATGCAGTACTCAATGGCCTCCATTCCCATAAACAATGGTCACAGGATGATAAGAGAAAGATCCCAGTCACAGGGCCACTAAGGTATTTAGGAATAAACTTGCAACATCTACAAGACCCATACTAGAAAAATATCACAACTCACAAAGGACCCACAAGTAGATATAAATGGATGAAAGATGGTCCATCTTCTTAGGAGACTCAACATTGTGAAATTATCTCTTTTCCCTCAGTTAATTTATAGATCTTATATGTGCGCAGGAACTGTACTAGGAAGATGATGTGCATCACTTCTTTACATTCTGGGTACCAGAACCTTCTCAGATAAATTATTTTCAAATGTTTTCTCCTGTTCTGAGAGCTATCTTTTCATGTCCTTGGTGGTGAATTTTGATGTGCAAAAGTTAAATTATTTTTGCAGTGTTAGTAATTGATCCCATGCCTGGATTGCACTCTACCACTGAGCAACATCTCCAGCTTCAGAAGTTTTTAATTTTGGTGAAGCTCTGTTTATGCATTTCTTCTTTTGTTAAACATAGTCTAAGAAACCATTGCAAAAACCAAGGTTATCAAGATTTGCCCCTATTTCTTGTTACAAGAGTTTCACAGTTTTACGTCCTACATGTGGACATTTGATGCCTTTTGAGTTCATTTTTGTATATGGTGTAAGGAAGGAGTCCAATATGTGGCTATCTTGTTATCACAATACCCTTTCTTTGTTCTTTTGATGGGTCCTCATGAAGCACAATAGAAAATGTAAAGATACTTTTCTACCTAGAAAGATAACTAGAAAACTCAAATTTTTGTTGCTCCTATTACCTTAAAACTCTTCATGTAGATATGATAATCACTTAAGAACTTTATCTATTGCAAGGTTTATCAGTCCTAAATGACCCAAGTCTATGTCATCCCCTTAAAAGACTTGAGGACACCAAGATAAGAGTGAAATAATTTTCAGGGTTTATAAATTTAAAAACTCTATTAAGACTCTCAATTACCCAGCAAAATGATGTTATAAGGTGTCCCAACATAAAGCCCAGATTTCTCAACAAAAGCTGACATACCTGATGTATGTTTTTAAGACAAAGACTGTTGTCCTCAAAGAAAACACAATTTGCCGTGTGGCTCCCCCAGAGTCCAAATAGCAACTGACAGCTTTCTTGGCAATGGCAGGCTTCTACCACATACAGATACCCCATTTTGGAATAATCGCCAAAGCATTACATTACATGAGGAGGCAACTTGCAGGCCATAAAGTGAACCTTTAAAATGGACATCAGCTGTTCCAGATGCTTTTAAAGCCTTAAAACAGGCCTTGATATAGGCTCCCACATTAGAAATTGGCTTTCACATTCCAATAACACAGGAAGTTGCCAAGACACTGAGAATTAAATATCATCTCCACACTGCAGGGAGACCCTAATCATCAAAAAAAAGGTTGAGAGGGCCAATCAAACTCTTAAACCTTGGCCAAGCTGTGTCAAAACACCCACTATAAGTGGATAGATCTCCTTCCAGGGGCAGTAATGAGACTCTGGGTAGCTCTCAAGTCCAAATTTAATCTCAGCTCATTTGAGATACTTTATGGGGGGCCCTTTTAGACATCTGATACACTCATTAAAATCTCCCAACTCCTTCAATATGGAACCCATTTAGAAACTTTCCAGCAAGCTCTCCAGGGCATAAAAATAAGTTTCTTCCACTCCCAGAGACCAACAATAATTGTCAGGCTGTTATGGTTTGTTTCTGGATGTCCCCTCAAAGCTTCAGTCATAGGGGGCGGCCCTTCCGAAGGTGGCTAAATCTAGAATTTGTGATAGGTTCATTATCTAGTGCTGGGATTTAGGGTATGAGTCCTACACCCACCATAGGGCAGGTAGCCTGCATACAATGTAAGGGAGGGAAAGAAGCTTGCTTTTTCTCTTTTGCTCTTTTTGCTTTTGGTATTTTCCACCACCATGAACTGTTGCCCTCTTCCATGAGCCACCCCGCCATGGACCCAGCTGACTATGGACCAAAACCTCCACAAACTGTGAACTAAATAAACATTTCCTTTCTTAATTTTGGGTGTCAGGTATTTTGTTTCAGCAATGAAAGAAAAGTAACCACGACATAGCCCAAAATCTGCCCTGGTGTCCAGGTCCTAAGAAAGACCTAGAAAGAGGAAGGACCTCAGGATTAACTCTCACACAAATGAAGAGGCCCTTGCACAACCCTATTAACCACTCCTTCTGCCATTAAAGTACAGGGAATAGTTAGATTCACCTCTCTAGGATAAAGCTCAAGCCACCTAAGACACCAAAAGAAAAAAAAAGTGGGGAGAGGGGATAAAATCTTTGAACACCTGTAAACCAGTAGACAACCTAAAATTTCTTTTCAAAACAAAGAACAAAAAACTCCCAACTACTCTGGTGAGCCAGAAAAAACAGTTGGCTTCCTCTAAATAAATTGTGTGAATGATCTCACTATTGTCTTGTTTACCACACTTCAGGTCCCTGTTCCCAGTTACAACATGACATCTTTTGGGTTTTTTCTGTTTCTTTTGAGATCATACTAGGTTATTCCAAAATTGCCTCTAATAAAGATAATAAACAGTAACTACTTGTATGAGACCTTAAAGCTAATCCCATCTTTCTCCTATTAAATAGCCACCAAAAACGAGACAGACAGCCGAGACAATGTTGCCCAAAATATTGCCTGCCTTCAAGACCAGACAGACTCACTAGGAGCAATATTGTAGGGGACTAGATCTCCTAAAAACTAAAACAAGGTGCTATGTTTGTCCCTAAAAAAAAAGTTTTTCCTTTGTCAATAAGTCCATAATAATTAAAAAAAAAGCACAAAAACTGGCTGACCAACTGAACATAATGGCACATGCCTGTAATCCCAGCAGTCGGAAGGCTAAGGCAGGTGGATCACTGCAAGTTCGAGACCAGCCTGGGCTACATAGCAAGTTCAAAGTCCAGCCTGAACTACGTAACAAGACCTTGAATCAAAAAAAAAAAAAAAAAAAAGAAACTAACAAAGAAAACAAAAAGCTGACTGACCATGCTTCCAAAATCCATTTTTAAAAAAACTAAGTCACATATGCCCTGGGAAAATATCTAGACTCCTTCAGATACAGTAAGGATCTGTGTCCCGACGTGGATCATGTGACTGATGGTAAGTGTGCTGCCAACTGATTGGCAGCCCCTAACCACAGCCATTATGCCCATGCTATCTTTTCCAATAGATCAGAACAGTCTTTGGCATCTGGTATGTGACTATTAAGAAAGAGAATTCAAAGCCATGTATAGTCACAATAAAGGGACAGGGGAGTCACATTTATTGCCTTGTCTACTGTTGACTCCTATTTGCTGTTATAGTCTGTAAGTGTGCAGTGTTCAAATGGGCAGTGTCTTTTTGGGGGGGGTACCAGGGATTGAACTCACAGCCTCACACTTACCAGGCAAGTGCTAAAACCACTGAACTAAATCCCTGGCCCAAATAGACAATGTCTAAAGGAACATCATCTGACTTGACATTCCAGTGACCAGTCATATCGATTACATCATGCTAATCATACTTGGTTCAGAGCAGATGGCAAGCACTCTGGAGGATCTGGCAGGACATGTGTGTCAGGGAGAAAGATGTGAAACCTCGAGCTTCAGTGTTCAGCCATGAGTGAAGCCTTTTATGTCCAGTGGTCTGGTCAGAACATCCCCCTTGTGTCCTCAGACCACACCATTGCACCTTCTTCCCTGCAGGCAGGGAGTTTCTCATGTGGTCTCTGGTTATGCCTGCCTCCTGCTGACCCCTCATGCTGCGTGAGCTGACCTTGTTAATAGGACACAGCAGAAACGATGGGAAGTCACTTTTGAGATGAGGTTGAAAAGAGGCCGTACTTTTGTGTATGCCCCTTCTTGCTCACTTGAAGGGACACCATGTGCCCTTGGTATCCTGGCAGCAGGGACATGGAGCCCTCAGTCTAGTACTCTTAGAGGAATGAATTCTAGTACCTGAGTGGGTGTTGGGGGTAGATGGTCAGAGAGCAGCCTCTAGATATAACTACAGCTCAGGCAGACATTCTAGCTGTACCTTGGCCTGTGACAGACCTAGTGGCAGAGGCACAGAGCCAAGCTTTGCCTGCAGTCCTGACCCAAGAGATAGAAAAACACTAATGTTCTTCATTGTTCAGTTTTATCTTCATTTGGGATATAGAAATGGAACACAAGTACAGTCTTTTATGTGGGAGTGTTGCTTCTCCTGCTTAGTGCCTTTGGGTTTTAGAGGTCACCTATGTCATTTTTCATATGGCCATGACTAATTTGTTGGGTAGTTTGGATGTCTGATTGATTGATTATTGATTAACTGATTGAGTACAGTACTGGGGATTGAATCCAGGAAGTGCTGAGCTACAACTTGGCCTCTTTTTTGTTTTTCATTTTGAGACAGGTCTTGTGGAGTTGCCCAGTCTGGCCTTGAACTTGACAATCATCTCAGCCTGCTGACTAAATGAAATTACAGCTGATTTTGAGTTCTGAGTCAGGTGCACATCAAGAGAAGACTCTGCAGTATGTTGGGCTTATAGTGCAGGCTGTGCTGCAGTTGCAAGACACAGCGGCACATGTATGCAAACACCAAGAGGCCTTGTGTTTTGGAGTGAAACCAGGCATTCTGCCATACAGGATCACACGCCATGCAAGGAGGGCTGTATGCCACTGGCCTTGCAGAGACTGAGACCCCTGACCATTGGACCTCACATTGACAAGTGACTGAAGATGCCCCTCGCGACTCAGGAATTCAGTTTCCAGTATGAGTGGATAGTTTAACAATGCACTGTGCAAAAAAACCATACATTGTTTTTCCTGATTTTCGACAGTGTTCCTTTTACCAGGTGTGGTGGCACATACTTCTAATCTCAGCCCTCATTAGACAGGAGGATATCAAGTTAAAGGCCAGTCTGTACTACACAACAAGACTTTTGTCTCAAAAAAAGAATAAAAAGGAAAAAGTTGTCTTCTTAGGTACACAGCTAATTTCTGGTGCTGGATGTAATCCATAAGCAATTATAATTTGAGGCAAGCGATATCCCATTCTAAAATTTGCCTTTCTCCTCTCAACTATCTAGTGGTACCAGTGATAGGTCCTGACTCACAGAAATGTAGTTTCAGAAGTTCAGGTGAATTTCATTAAGTACCCCAAGAGCTAGTCTACTACTGTTTTCAATTCCCCACTAATCTGAAGCTTTTCCCAGTCCCAACCCACAGATGAGACCCCTGTCTCCAGTCCCTGGAACCACAGACCTGTCAAAATCCCTGTCCAGGACCTCAGTTTCTCAGCTGCCCCCTCCAGAACCCACTGATCCCTGAGTGAAAATGGCCCTAAATGTCAGGCTAACATTTCTCGGTTCTCTTTTTCTTCTGATTGCTGGCTTTATGATACTTTACTACTAAGGTACCACTCTCATGCCATAAACCAGAATTTCTTTTTCCTTTCCTTTCCTGTCCCTTTCCCTTTCTGTTCTTTTTTTTCTTTTTACCTGGTATACCATAGGAGAATGAGCCCAGAATTAATTCTTTTTTTCAATGCTGGGGCTGGAACTCAGGACCTCACCCATGCCAAGCAAGTAAGTGCTCTATCGCTGAGCTACGACCCTAGCCCTTTAATTTACTATTTATTTTTATTATTTTGAAACAGGATGTCACTAACTTGCCATGGCTGGGCTCAAACTTGCAATCTCACTGCCTAAACCTCTCGAGTAGCTAGGATTACAGGCGTGTGTCACCACGCCTAATAACATTATTTCTAAGAATTGAAGAACTAAACAATCTTAGCATCAGGGGTGACCTCAGTTTTGATGGTGCCGGGCCACCCCCATTGCCCGCCCTGACCTCAGGCGACCTCGCTCACCTAAGCTGCAGTGTAGGTCAGCGTTCCTAACACTGTTGACGTCTTAAATGGTGACAAGCACTAGTGTAGCAATCTCTGCTCTGTTGTTTGTTTTATTACCAGTCCTTCTGCATCCTCGTTTTTAAAAAAATCAGCAGGGAGCCGGGCGTGGTGGCGCACGCCTTTAATCCCAGCACTCGGGAGGCTGTGAGGTAGGAGGAGCGTTGTGAGTTCGAGGCCGGCTTGGGCTACAACGCGAGCACAAGGCTGGCCTGAGCTACACAGTGCGACCCTGCCTCAAAAAAGCAGGGCTGGGAGTTTGGCTCAGTGACTTAAGCACCTGTCTGACAGGCGCGAGGTTGTGAGTTCAATCCCCGGTGCTGCAAAAAAAAAAAAAAAAAAAAAAAAATCAGCAGGGGCAAGACGCCAACAGTGAGAGCCCACCCCCTGTGCCCCAAGTGGAGCTTCTCTAGCACTCTGGCCAGCGTCTGCGGAAGGGCACGTTGTCCTGGCAACCACAGCTCCCAGTAACTACTGTCTCCTGGAGATGACGTCACCACCTCGCGCCCAGGCTGGGCACCGCCTCTGAGCAGTAGCCACTTTCCATTGGCCAGTGGGAAGATGTGAAGCAGTTCTTGCCGAATGGGAGGCGCCGGTTTCCCGAAGGCGGGACTGGCGCGTACCTGAAGCACGGGGCCTGTCGGAAGCCCGCCTAGGCTGTGCTGCTAATCCAGCGCTGGTGAGTGCAGGTAGGTGCGTGGCCAGTTCCGGGCACGGGGGTGTAGGCAGTTGGAGAACCTGCGCGTTTAAGCGGCACTGCGCGTGCCGGTGACTGTGTCCGCTCCGCTTGGATAGGTGAAGCCCTCTCTGGCGCGCGGGCGGCCCCAGGAAGGCGAAGTCTCGCTGTTGTTTCTTGGCTGACCTGTGCGCAAGAGCTTAGCTCTCCCGGGCTCCACGTGCGCCTCTCTTCCAAGCTGTGTGTCTGTCTTCCTCTGTAGCTGTGGATTAGGACTGGGAGCCCTAGTTACCTGCTGAGGTTTTTCGTTGCTTGCTTTGTAAGGTAAGCACGCTGTGCGTTTCCTTTCATCATCGCTTTTCATCCATGCGTTAGTTCTTTCACTCATAAAACGGTTCTTGCATTTCTCGTGTGGGGGGATTTTTCTAATAGCAGTGAACAAGTAAGAGACACACCTCTGATCTAGTGCATTCTAAAGAAGACAAGCAAATCAGTAAGATTATATAGAAGATGATAAGTGCCACGGAGAAAAATCAGGACGGGATGGAGTATGGAGAGGCAAAGCAGGTGCGAGAGTTAGACTCCCTTGGTAGCTACAACATCCAGGTAGAGGCACCAGGTGTGGGGACCAGCAGGGAGCCCCGTGTGCCTGGAACCAACTGAAGAAAAGAGAAGGAGAAGAGGTGAAGGCTCAGAGATGGAGTTCAGTGATGGTGCTAAGATTTTGACTTCTCCAAGGAGCAAGGGAAATCTTTGGGAGTTTTCAAACAGAAGGGCAATGTAGTCTGACTTGGATGTTTTAAAGTTATTTTGGGTGCTGTGTTGGGCATCAGCTGGAGGGGCTGGAGAAGAAGTGAAGAATCAGTTACAGGTCATGAGTGATCTTGAATGTGAGACGAGGTTCTGGACCTAGATGCTAACAGAAGAGATTGTAAAAAACAGATTCTGGATGCATTTTCAAGATGCAACCACCAGGAATTAGTGGTGGCTGGATGGCTGTGTGGTAAAGCAAGAGAAGCTGTGGATAGCACCAAACTTTGGCTTAAACTAAAATCTGTATATTATCAGATGGTTGTTTATCAGAGGTAAACACCACAGAAGATCTGATTTTTGAAGGATGGTCAGGAGCTGTGGTTATGATGAGTGAGGTCTGAGATTATGTGTGTATATGTGAGACATATACCTATCTATATAGCTATACACATGGGTAGCTGGTCAGGTAGGGGACTGAGAACAAACCTCAAATGCACAAAGGTGGAGGCCATCAGCACCTGACTGGTATTTAAAGCTACATAGTCTAATGTGCCCATACCTCCTCCACACATAACCACATGGCAACTGTGAGGTGATGGATGTGTTAATTCTCTTGGTTGTTGAACTCAATTTACAGTGTACATGGATATCAAATCATCACATTGTGTACTTTGAAATTATATGATTTTTATTCATCAGTTATGCCTAAATAAAACTAGAAGGGGGAAGAAAATGTATAAAGCCACACAACTGTGAGGGCACAGAGAGTGAAGAGGCTAAGCATTGAGCTTGGGGCCTAGGTCAGGGCCCCAAAGCTATGTCAAAACCAGGAGAGTGTGCTGTCTGTGCTGGACAAGTAAAAATGCAAGTCAAGGGAGAAGACAGAGTAACAGTGCTGCTGTTGGGTCAGATAAGTTTCTTACTGAGAATCAGCACTGGGTCTTAGCTACATGGGTATCATCATGGTAGATAGGCTGGGAACTGGGTGTGAGAGAGGAGGAAAAGCATTCCTGGGAAATGAGGTGTGCACTGAAGGGCTGCAAGACACTGGTTAGATACAGGAGACAGTATTTGTTTTAAGAGAAGAGAAGACCTAAGGATGTAGGAGAGAAAAGTGCTTCCAGTGATGCCTTTAGGGGGTGAAGGGTGGGGGATGCACCACAGGCAGAGGTGCTGGCCTGGATAGGAGCACACACAGTGCTGGTTAGATGGATGGTGTGCTCAGAGCTTATGGAAGTTCCCCTGATTGCTTCTGTGCTCTCAGTGCTAGAAACTAAGGTCATCCACTGAGAATAGAGATGTTGGAGGTGTTGTGGGAGGGTCAGGAGAGGTGAGGGAATGAGTCTGGGAGAGTGGCTGGAGTGGGGAAAGGTGGTACAATCTCCTTGCAGCTCTGATTTTTCCCTTAAGGTTAGGGGTTTTGAATTTAAAGTGCAGGTCCCATGGGTTTTCTGGCCTTGAGAAGTTCTAGGCTTGGTGTAGGCAGACTAGCAAACATAGGTACTGGAGTTAGGTTTTTACAAACAAGTCGGGGAGAGAGGCACAAGGAAGTTGAGAGAGCATGATAACAATGGACTGTGAAAATAAAATTGTACTGGTGAGAATAGAGGGAGGGACTAGGGATGTTGAAGTTCTATAGCTCGCAGGTCTTAGTGAGATTGAAAGAGTACTGGATTCCAGAGTGCTGGGGGTTAGGGTCAGCTGGAGACACAGGAGGTGGAATTGGTGGTAGATACTTGATGCTAGGATGATGGTGGGCTCAGAGCAACTGTGGTGGCCGGGTTCAGTTAAGCCTTGGGAGGGAGAGAGTGGAGTGGGTTAACTGGAAGGCCACTAATCTAGATGGGCAGTTTAGAGTGTGTCCTAGGACTGGAGGAGACCCACAGGCCAGGTGTGGGAGCCACAACTGTGCTCCATCCACAGAGCTCTTAGAGCTCTGCTGGTAGCAGGCCCACCTCCACCTTCAGGGGTCCTTTGCCTAGTGGTGTGGGATGTACCCCTGTAGGACCTACCCAGACCACAGCAGAGGGAATGTAGATGACCTGGATGAAAGGTCTTGCAGAGATGCTTTCCAGCCCTGCAGATCTGTAGCTTTTCACGCTTTTGCTAACTTGACCTGAGCCGTGGTGGAAACTAGGCTCCTGGCTCTCCATTTTTTCTTGGGCTTGTCTCACCTGAGCCATCTGCTTCCTATTAGTGGAATTGTCTGTTTGCTTCCTTGAAGGCTTTTGAGCTGTATTTTAATTTTTTCTTCTGCTTTTATTGTAAAAATTTCAGAAAAATGAAAGAAAACGGCAAGCATTCTGATAATACCTTATAAATTGTTAATAACTTGATGTATTTTCTTCTAGTTTTTCCTTTGTGCATATTTATGTACAATTTTTCTTACAAAATGAGAGTTATACTACATTTCCGTAGATTAATAGACAATCTTGCATTTTATGATGTAATATGCATTTACCCACATGACTAAATGTTCTTTGAGATCACAGTTGCTAATAGTTTTGTGAGAGTGTTGCTTGCACAAGAGTCATTCATTTACCCAGGATACTACTGCTGGACAATTATAGTTTTTCAGTTTTTTATTATTAGAGATAGTATTGCTATTACCATCTATGTATACATAAATCTCTGCCCATGATTATTTTATTAGGGTGAGTTCTTAAAAGTAGAATTGTTGGGCCAAAGCACTTGATAAATGTTGTAAAATTAGCTTTTAGAAAGGCTGTATCAGTTTGTTCTCCTATTAGACCATAATAATGTCCTTTTCACCATTCTCTGGCCAGTACCATATAATGTAATTTTTATGTCAAAATTCACTTTTTTGGGGGGTTCTAGGGATTGAATTCATTGCCTTTGCACTGAACCACCTCTCCAGCCACCCTCCCCCTACTTTTTTTTTTTTTTAATTTTAAGACAGGGTGTAACTGAGTCCTTAAATTGCCCAGGCTGGTCTTGAACTTGTCAGTTTCTCAGAGTGCTGGGATTACTACTATGTACCACTATTCCCAGCCTAAACTGACAATTTTTTAAAGTATTTAATTAGCAAAGTCACTGTGCATGTAACTAAAAAGCAGTCATCTTGCTAGATGACCTGCAGACAACCCCTCCCCACTCTGCAGAGTTGAGTACTTGTAATGCCATGACTGTTTCTGTTGGAATTATTTCTGTGTTTCTAAACAGCTCGTTATGTGTAATATGTGATTGTTTATAGATTTTAGAAGTAATCTATTGGTTTCCTACTCTTTTGGATAGTTGTGCCTTGGTTTCCTCATCTGTGTGCCTAATTCAGGGTCACAAAGATGATTGGACTGGACTGAGGTTTGTAAAGTGTCTGGGCAGGGCCTGACCCTTGTAAGGTCTCTGTGAGTATGACATCCAGTAGTGATTTCATGTCATTGAAAATGATGAGTAGCTATCTAAGCATGCCTAACACCCCTTAATCATCTTCCGCCCAACTACGAAATGGAGAGGAAAACTTAGTTTTGCATTGCCTTACAGAAATGAATCTGAGTCACTGGGTATCTGCAGAAAGGCCTATGAAGAAATGACACAGTCAAGGGCCTGGAAGGTTCTGACAATGATGCCAGGCTGTCCATGCTACTGGTGCAGCCATGAAGCTCTGTCTACTGTAAACATGACTTACTATTTCTGTGGCACAAAAATGGCTTTCTGCAAGCATCTGTGCGCATATATTTTTCCCCATTCATAATTTTTTTAAACAGCACTCAAGCATTACATTTTTACATTTGTAGTAATCTGAGACAGATTTTAGCTTTTATTTTCTTAAAACTAAATTTATGGGGTTCTGCAGCTATCATCACCATCTAACTTTAGCATGTTTTTTTCTTCCAAAAATAAATCCTGTACCCATTAGCAGTCTCTCCCACTCTTCCTCACCTTTCCCTTACACTAAAACACCCTTAGCTGCTTTTCAGTCTCTATGATGTAGTTACTCTGAATTCTTCATGCAGGTGGAATTATAAATAATATGATTTCTTTTTTGGGTGAGCATTTAGGTTGTTTCCACCTTTAGGATATCGTGAGTAATACCACTGTGAACACTAGTATATGTCCTTCTATGTGGACATGTTCGTTTCTTTTGTATATGTATTCAGAGGTGGAATTTCCTGGGTACATGGTAACCATATATTTTAAATTTTTTTAGTAAATGCCAAAATGTTTTCCACAGTGCTGCATCATTTAAACCAATGATAAAGGAGAATTGCAATTTCTCTACCCTCATCGATACTTACTGTTTTCTGTCTTTTTTGTTGTTTTTGTTTGTTTGTTTGTTTGTTTTGTTCAGGGTCTCTGTTTGTATCCCAGGTTGACCTCAAACTCCCAGTCCTCCTGCCTCAGCCTCCAGAGTGCTATGATTACATGCTTTTGTCACCATACATGGCTGTCTTCTTTCTTTTCTTTTCTTCTTCTTTTTTTTTTTTTTTTTTCCTTGCCGTACTGGGAATTCATTCCAGGCCTTTGTGTACTGAGCTACATCCCCAACTCAACTCATCAGTCTGTTATTCTAGTCATCTCAGTGAGTGTGAAGTGGTATTCTTTTTGATTTGCACTTCGTAGATAACTAATGAAGTTGAGCATCTTTTGTGCCAGTTCAGTATATGTTAGCTGGGTATGGTGGCACATGCCTATAATCACAGCACTCCAGAGGTTTGAGACAGAAGGGTTGCTGTGAGTTTGAGGCCAGCCTGGGCTACATAATGAGTTCGAGGCCAGCCTGAATTGTATAGCGAAACCCTGTCTCAAAAAGAACCCCCCCAAAAAAATACATGTATGTATAGAGAGCCTTTGTTCATTCTAAAATTGAGTTGTCTTTTATTATTGAGTTGAGAATTCCTCAGGTATTACACTCAAGTCTCCAGTCATATATGTGATTTGCACATACTTTCTCTAATACTGTGAGTTGTCAGTTTGCTTTCTTACTGGTATTGCTTGAAACACAAAAGTTTTCAGTTTTTCTGTAGTCCAATTTATATTTCTTCTTTCATTGCTCATACTTTTGGTTTCGTATCTAAGAGACCTTTGCCTATCTGAGGTCATGAAGATTGTGCCTATGTTTTTTCTGAGAATTATATTTCAGCTCTTGCATCCAGGTTTCTGATCCATTTTAAGTTAATTGTTGTGTACAGTGCGAGGTATGACTGCATTCATTGTTTCCTTTGTGGCTATCTGGTTGTCCCAGCATAATGTTGAAGAAACTGTTCTTGGAATTGTCTGGGCACCCTTATTAAAAGTCAGCCCACCAAAAATGAAAGTAGAAATTGTTTTCTAGAACAGACATTTATCGTCTCTGTTGAATCACTATCTCTTAGAACTATTGACAGACTGCTCTAGCCAGGTGTGGTGACACAAACATGTAATCCCAGCACTCACAATGCTGAGGCAGGAGGATTTCCATGAGTTCAAGGCCACCCTGGGCTACATAGTGAGTTCAAAGCTAGCTTGAAATACATAGTGAGACTGTCTCAGAAAGAAAAAACAAACAAACAAACAAAAAACCCTGCTCTATAGTATGGAAGTATTTTTTTCTCTTTTTAGCACATAGGCTTAGGGATTATATTTTTTTTTGATAACTCAGAATGAAGAAAGATTTAACTTCTGTAGTAACTGATATATAAGTATTTCCTGAACTTTCCTTATTTCCCTAACAAGATAATTGACCCATCCAATCCTCTGTGTTTCTATGCCCCTGTGTCAACAGTCTCTCCTTTTTTCAAGATTTCTCATTACACTGCTAATTGAAATTTGTAGCCTCTGGCTTCAAATACTTTTTAAAGATAAGGCTTAATTAAAAAACATTGAGTTTGGAATTTTCTGATTCCAGAATAGAATATTCTCTCAACGTGCTGTAACCTGTGATAGCCCCATATGAGATAGAATCCTCCATTTCTAGCTTGCTTAGTGTCCCAGGTTTGCCTTGTACTCCTGGCTCTTTCTCACCAAGAGTCCAAGAGAGGTATTGGGCCCCAAATCTAGTCTCTAGGGATTTCCACTACCCCTTCCATATGATCACCATCTTTTCTTTTCTTTTTTCTTTTTTCTTTTTTGCAGTGCTAGGAATGAAATGTAGGGCCTGATACATGCTAGGCAAGCACTTTACCACTGAGCTACACCCACAACTTGATCATCCTTTTAAGATGATCACCTTCGCATAACTCTGTCCTGCCTTGTGTTTTTGTTTTGGTTTTAGCCCAGTAGTTGCAGCAGCCAGCATCCCTCCCTCAGTCCAGGGCTCTCCGCCCCCACCCTCTCATGCCTCCAGGCTCCTTGTCACAAAGTCCTGCAAAGGAAATTGGCTTTATAGTTCATGGACTTCTTTTCTGGGTTTGGTTTTCTTTTGTTTAACATGGAGTCCTATATACTTTAATATATGTAAGATATGGGCAGAGGGAGCAACCAACAGGGACCACCAGGCTTGAATAAAGGCAACATGGCGTGAAATTTATTGTGCGTGGGTGCAGTCAGGCAGAGAGCACAGTGAGACCTTCTATCCCAAACAGAGAGAAGTGTGTCCTTTTCATAGCGATGGAAAGAAGGCAGGGGATATTAGGTGGGAAGATTTTAATAAGCATTTGTGGCCAAAGTTCTCTGGCAGTCTTGCACCTCAGTGGGCAGGGTCCTTGAAGTCTCCACTATAAATTCTTGGGTGTCTCTGGATGTCCCCAGATGTCCCAGAACCTGCAAAATTCCTTGTCCTATCTTACCTCCTTTCCTGTGCTTATGGATGACAACTTGGTACTGAGCTGAGTTCCTTGCAGAGAGTAATACCTCTGCTGGCAGGCAGGTTGGGGACTGGGAGAGTCAGGTCCAATTTGAACCTTACATATGCTACTCTGCTCGAGACAATAGACATGATCGGATGCATCTTGTGCCTCCCATTGCTTGTCTAGAATTGGTCCTCATGAATGGCCTGGCTGGTGCTGCCCAAGGCCGGGAGGAGACAGCCCAGGCTCCCCAGATCCTCAAGGCCAGGTATGGCCAGATGTCCACGTGACTCACCACAGCATAGTAGAAAATTTTAAAAAATATATGTTTAATAGGCAATAGGGATTAGAGAATAGGCAAATTTTTACCTCTGGAAAATTATAGTACTGTCACTAAATATAGTATGTGTTAATCTTAAGCATTTGTGTTCATGTTGAGTTAGAAATATAGGTCGTATAATCTGTGTATTAATTACAGCTGTGTTAAATAAAAATACTCAGAAAACAGGAAATCACCAAACTGTTAAAACAGTTTGAATTTCTCTCATGATGGAAGAGTACCCTCCTCCTTTGTTAAAAGTACTGTCGCCTAAGACCTGTTATTTCCTATGGACTTTAGCAGTGTGCTTTCCCTGTTGCAGGATGGTAAAACAAAAGAGAAAAGGTCCTGAAGTGGCAAAGAAAAAGAGCAAAAAACTGAAGAAGGTGTCTGCAGAAGACATACCACAGGCAGCTGACGCCACAGCAGATGAGGAGGAAACCAGCCTGGAGGTAAGGCTCTGTGGTGCCTTTTTTGGGAGAAGGCCACATAGGCTGCATGTGGGGCTGCTCAGTGCCCCCAAAACCATCACAGGACCCAGAGGAGTCTTAAGTGAATGTTAGGTTGGCACACTGTTATTACCTCATTAGCTGCCACATCTACAGACTACCAGTTAAATGTTCTGTTTTACATGGTAAATGGTGCTAGACTGGCCCAGTGAGGATCCTAAAATGACAGAGGCTTGGGATGTTGAGGGCCTAGAGTGGGCCTGGGCTGTGCTGGCAGGAAAGGCTCATCGTATGCAAAAGAGGAGACTGTTTCTCATTGTGAGGCTCACAAACGGCGTGAGACCTGTCTAAACCCTTAGGTCTAATAGTGTTCATTCACATGCTGCGAGTTTGAAAATCTGTAGTAAATCGCGTTTAGAACTGTATACAATGGATTGTAAATATGATGTTCATATTCACCAAGATGGTGCCTGTGCAGTCTCAGGATTCCTGAGTTTGCATACTTCTGTTCTCCATCCCATGTTGCTCATCTTCCACGATAATGCACATGTACATTTATACTTGAACCCACCTAGTTAAGTGTCGAAATTTTACTTCTGTGACGAGCCCTCTTTTTAGTTAGTACTGCTCAGTGATCAAAACAGTATATTATCAATTTTCTCAAATTAGTCTACATAAATAAGATCTGGTTGGGCACACATCTCATCACGCTTTGGCAGCACTCATGTGTGCATGTGTTGCAGGTTAAACCCAGGGTGTTGTGCATGCTACTAGGCACTGTACCTCTGAGCTATACCCCCAGCCCCACAAAATATATTTTAAAGATCTAGTATTAAGTGACAACTTGATTAGGCCTCTCTTTGGTTTTCTTGGAAGGAAGAATTAGAAAGCACTGATTGGCACACAAGTTTGTTCCCTTTTGTGGCATGGCACTGTATTTCAAGCTTGCCTTCATGTGGTGCCCCAGAAGACCTTGTACCTAGGGGAAGGGGTGCACCACAGTACAGCTGGGTGGCAGTTGTTATTTCTTTCATAAAAGAAGAGAAGGGTCCCTCCCGATGTGGGGTCCTGGCTCCTTGACTAGACCTGGCTAGGCTTTGTTCAGAAGGCTTAGGCATTGTACATTGTCCGTCAGGTGGAAGGCATTCCCTGACCCCTGACATCTTTATGCTCTCAGGGAATTTGTGCACAAGCTGGCACTGGTCACTAGGACTCTCTCCGCTTAGGCAGTTGGAGCTTTTGGGAGGTGATTTGTAACATAACGTGCAGGCCTGTGTTGGGCAGCAGACCAGGAGCTAGGGGCTGGGGTGGATGGGATGGGCACAGAGCATGTGCCAAGGCATGGCTCAGCTGTGTCATAGTGGTTCATCTCCCAGGTGCCTGGACCATTTGTCCTATAGCCTGGCTGTGTACCCAAGCCATCAGCAGCTATGTGGGTGTGAGGCACTTTGCTCTAGGTCTGAGTAGGTCTTAGGGAACAGGGAAGTATTTTACTTATATCTTCCTCCATGTCAGTCTTATGTACCAGGCCATTAAATTCCTGTTTCCATGTGCAAACTGCCTCTTGCTGAAGCTACATTTGTTGGTTTTTATTTTAAAAAATAGTGTCACAAAGTTACACAAGCTGGCCTGAAACTTGCTGTCTTTTTACCTTCACCTCCTTAATAGCTGGGATTACAACCAGGTAGGACCACTGCTAGCTGTGTGTGTTTGTTTGTTGGTCTGTTTATCTGTTTTTGCATTACTGGGAATCAAAGTTGGTAACTTTGCACTGAACTATATCCTCAACCCTTTTCCCTTTTTATTTACTTTTTAAATTTGGAGACAGGGTCTTGCTAAATTGCCCAATCTGGGCTCAAACTTGTGATCCTCCTGTAACAGTCTCCAAGAGTGCTGAGATTACAGACCTGTGCCATCATGCCTGGATTTTGTTCCTTATGGCTTACAGATTCCAGATGTAAAGGGTTTCTGAGAGCTCCTAGAGCCTTGTGTCTGGCCATGCTGTGGTCCAGCTGCCTCCATGCAGAGCTTTCCCTCTTCTTGATGGGACTTCCCTGCTTTTTGAGGTCCTCCATTTTCTTTGAAATGAGCTCCATGCTGTCACCTTGGAGGTTTCCATGTGGTAAAACTTCTAGCTTTCCTTTCCTAGAGGATCTCTAGCATGATCTCTGCAGGCCACTGGCCTGTGGCAGGACCCAGAAAACAGACCAAGTTGGGGCTTGTATATATAGGCCAACATTAAAATCCCTGCCTGAGCTAGAGAATAGTGGATATTGTTTTAATTTAGGTTCAAGAAAGTCTCAAAGTTTGTGAATATTTTTCCTTTTTAAAATAACATGTTAAAAATAAAATAAAATAACATGTTGATTGAAGGAAATATGGAAGACAAGCGAAAAGAAGAAAGTGTCTTGGGGATGTTTTTCCCTAAAAGCTCTTCTTTGGAAGCTAGATCTTGATTCGGTTTACAATGTGGCATTACTGCTAAATTCATGTGCTTTGCACGGGTATTGAGGTTGGCCTCAGGTTCCCCATTGGCAGTGGGATGTCCCATAGCTCTGGGAGGAGATTGTAGGAGAGGAGGCCAGTTTGCCCCTGCCTGTAAGCAGCAATCTGGTGTGGTGTGGTGTGGTCCTGGCCAACCAGCAGGGGTCACCAGCCACACTCCATCTGGAGGGAACACAGGAACCCAGTTGGTTCCCAGGCTGGCGGGCAGCTTTTCAGTGTGGTCTTTGTGACTTAGCTCTGTGGCTTAGGAGCTTACCTCTGAGGCCCCTTCTTGTATTTCTGGGAGCCAGCCTCTCAACAGAGTGGGGACTCTCTGTCCTTGAGAACACATGCTGGTCTCTGCTCTCTGCACAGCTCTTGACCCACTCTTCTGGTTCTCGTGGGAAATGATTAAAAGGAAGCATCAGGCATATTTTTCAAAGAAAAAATAGGGAAAGCTGAACCTAAGCATTCAAGAAGGGTGAGTTTTAAGGCCTGGAGAGCAGCATTGCATGTCATCAGGAGCTCGTGGAAAACTACTCCACCAGCCCCTCCCTATCCCCAGCACCTCCACATGAACCTCTGGGATCTGCAGTGGAGAAGGGAGAAGTCTCTGTCCCCTCTTGGGCCACTGTGTTGTCCTCCCAGGAACGTCCATCTGGGGAGCTCGGCAGCCTGCACAGCCTCTTCCCACAGTACAAGCTCTGTAATTGCGCCAGGACAGTTGAAGTGTCCCCAAGTGCTGGAAATTTCATCGCCCCTTGGGGAGTGGTTTCCATGGAGCTTGAGTCCCACTCAAGCTGTGGGCTTGGCATGCAGAGCTGCCGGCCGTCTGGGCTGCAGCTTCTGCCTGGCGCTTTGGTCTATAGTGTGCCAGGCTCCTCAGCCCAGGCTTACTCATCACCTCCCTCTCCAGAGACCCTGGCAGGCTCAAGTGCTGGGAAAGTGGGTGGTCTGGCAGGGCCCTGCGCAGGGTAGAGCTGCTCCAGAGTGCTTTGCTCTCAGTGGCTGGTTTCCCTCAGCTTTGCGGTTGATCTTAGAAGGGACCTGGCTCCTGCTGTTCCCTTTCCTTAATTCTGCTAGGCCACAGATTCAGGGGCTGTAGATTGGAGTTCAACAGACTTTCCTGTTCTAGGATGATGCCCTGGACCATAGGGGCCTTGGCCTTTGGCCATCTGCCTTGGGAAACCCTTCCCAGGAATGTGAGCCTAGGAGTTCTGCTTTGGTTATTTGAACCTTTCCAGAGCTAATGTTCTGTTATAGAGGACTGTGGGACTAGCCTATAGGTAGCTCAGGTCTCAAGACTGGTTGGGGCATCAAGCTGGGCCAGGCTGGCTCCTCAATCACTGGAGCTGGTTGAGGTAGAAGGAGATTGCAGTTGTGATTCTGTAGGTCTGCCTCCCTACCCACTTCCCCTCCTTCCTTCCCTGCCCCTCCAGAGGAGGCGCTGGGTATTGTTTTAGTCCCTGAACCATGTGAAGGGAGACAGCATAAACATAACTGTCACACCAGAGCCAAGTGTCTGCAGGGCTTGGGGGCCCTCTGATGAACGGGCCACCTCTTTGCTGTTATAAACACAGCTCTGGCTGCCAGGAAACAGAGTGAGTGAGCTGGGTGGAAGGCAGGTCTTGCTCATCCTCTCATTGATAGGAATCCCTTATGTCTGCCAAGCACTTTTCCATGGGCAGAAGCACAAGTGTTGGGTCCTCAGCAGCCCCTGAGATGTGGGGACCAAGGCCTGGGTGTTGTGACAATCCTGTAGACAGAGCTAAGTAGCTAGATCACATGTACCTGGCCAGCTAGTGACAGAGAGGAGACTCACCATTAAGCTTCTCACCTGTGGCTTGTTCGTCCCAAGGACACCTGCTGTCACCCCTTGGTGTGGCTAGGCTGAGAGCTGTCCTCAGTAGAGGTGGTCCTATGTAGAGTATCCCCTGGGTGGTCAGCTGCTGCCTCACTGTGAGAGTGTATGGTGTTGACAGGGACCACACTGTCCCACGCTGTCCACACTGTAGTGTGCAGTGACAGGTTTCACAAAGAGGGAGAAGAGCACTTCTCAGAATGTGTGTGCAGTTGGTGAGCCAGCGGCTTCTGGGGTCCCCAAGTATAGTCTTACTGTCAGTGCGTTTCATGTGCTTTCTGACCTGCCCAGCTGGGCTCTGGGCTGACCAGCCATTTTCAGAAGGAAGCTGCTTGGCTGTGGCTCTTGATTTCCTTCTTTGTAATCTCAAAAATCAGATGTGAATTATATGGGCATTAAGGTGACAGATCTGTACAAAACCATTAAAATGAGGTTATGCCCTTGAGAATTTCCTCAGAGCCGAAATGCTTCACACCAATGATATTTTTGCCTCTAGGACTGTCATTGCTCTGGCCTGAGTTGCCTTTCCACCCTTGGGACTGAGTGGTTTCAGTCTTTACAAACAGCTCCCGGGGAGCCTGAATTGCTTTTCTTAGTGAAATTCTACCCTGCCCTCCTCCCCATTCAGTGGCTACTGGACACTGAATCTTCAACTAGTTGGAATTTCAAACTGGTAGACTTGTAGGTTTGCAGGAATTTAGAGAATGATTCATCATCTTACATGTGGGAAAGGTGACCCAGAGAACTGTAGTGGTCCCTGAGGCCCTTAGGTTAGCAGGCAATGGAGTCTCCTGGCCGTGGCCCATCCCTGGTGCCTGCTGTGTGGGGGAGCACTGCAGGTGTGCTGTCTGTGTACCAGGTGTGTCTTCTGTGAACCAGTGCCCGCACCTTTGAGTTGCTCCCAGGTTGTGGTTGTATGCACATGCTCTGGACACCTGTTTGTCCTCAGGGGGATCCCAGGAGTAGGGTTGCTTTTCTGCAATGCAAGTGGGTGTGTGACTTTCTGGGAACCTGTCAAGCTGGTTTCCACAGCAGCTGTGCCCCGTGCACGGTCCCACAGCCACGTGCCAAGGAGCCAGTGGCTCCAGGTGTTTGTCCGCTCTCAGTATTGTCAGTATTTTTAATTCTGGTCATGTTTGTGATATAGTCATGTCATAATGGGTACAGTTTTTTAAAAGTTTTTTGAGGTTTAATTGTTAATAAACTGCATTTACTGAAAGTGTGTGCTTTCTCATTGTAGTTTAGTTAGCATTTGACTACTAATCCCTATAATGATGAAGATCTGACATGTTTTTTGGCTGCTCGTAATTGTCTTTGGTGAAATGTCTGTTTAGTTCTCTTGCTCATTTTTGTTGGCCTGTTTTCTTATTGAGTTTTGGGAGTTTGTTGTACATTCCAGCCTTTATCAGATTTTTGTTTTGCAGATATATTTTCTTCCTGTCCATAGTTGAGATTTTCTCAACAGTAGCTTTTGAAGAGCAGACGTTTTGAATTCAGATGAAGTCTATTTATAGTTTTTTTGTGTGTGGGTCAACATGCCGCTGTGGCTTAGTGTGCCCTGGAGATGCCAGTGTATACACATGTGCCTTGCTGGACTCAGCTCACGGGTCACCATATGAGTGTTGTCCATCCATTCAGCCATCCCCTGTCAACCTTCACTTACAGGTCTCCAACCTCTACCCTTGAGAACACTGAAGGATATATATGTATCAGTTTGTATTATGTGTGATTGGTTCTCTTGGAAAAATACTTAGAAATTAACATAACTTACATAACATATGGAAACATATTTAGAAATGGAATGGCAGGTGGGAGCTATGTCGGTGAATTTATAGTTTCATCTGGGGTGCCTGACATGCCCCCCAGTTTACACTCCTTACGATTCATCTCCTTACACCTCAGAAAGTCTTGTGGAATCTGGGCATGGTGGCACATGCCTTTAATCGCAGCACTCGAGAGGCTGAGGTAGGTGGAGCGTTGTGAGTTCGAGGCTGGCTTGGGCAACAATGTGAGCGCAAGGCCCGCCTGAACTACATAGTGCGACCCCAACTCAAAAAACTAGGCCTGGGAGTTTGCTTTAGTGGCTTACATGCCTACCTGACAGGTGTGAGGTTGTGAGTTCGATCCCCAGTGCCACAAAAAAAAAAAAAGAAAAAGAAAAAAGAAAGTCTTGTGGATGGAGTATGAAGTCTGTTTTAATTTACAAGGATGATCAAAATATGCAGTAAGTGTTTAAATTTTAAAATGTATTACAGTAAACCACACATTGCCATGATTCCCCCTCCCCAAATACTCCCCTTTTCTTCTAACCCACTTATCCCGTTTGTCTTGCTACTTTCTGAAGCAGTTCTGGAAGTCCTCTTTTGTGAGTGTCTCTACTAGATGTGACAGAAGACAGTGAACACTGCTGCTGAGTGCCACCCGATGGAAACAAGGGCTCATAAAAACATGATACGTTCTCACCTACCTGTTCACCATAGCTGGCACCATGCAGCTTCTGACTCTTCCTCAAAGTCAAAATGATCATGAAAGGTAAACATTTTGAATTGATTCTGGATAATGAGACAACAAGAGGCAATCAGGAAAGAAGATTTCTAGAAGTACTTCAAATAGTGGTAAGAATGATGGGATAAGTGTGTTTGAAGCAAGGAGAAGTATTTTGAGGGAAATTAATGGTAAAAGGTCTTCTTACTTTTTTTGTTTGTTTGTTTGTTTTTTGTTTTTTTGAGACAGGGTTTCACTATGCAGTTCAGACTGGCCATCAACTCACTATATAGCCCAGGCTGCCCTCAAACCCACAGCAATCCTCCTACCTCAGCCTCCCAAATGCTGAGATTACAGGTGTGCATCACCACACCCAGCTGGCAATGTGTCTTTTACTATAATAAATTTTTAAAATTTAACACTGACTATGTATTCATATCATATTTTGTCTATTTTCCTCATTCCTAGTGAGACTGAAACTTGTTAAACTATTTATTAAGCATTTTTCTTCCATGAACTTCCCAATCACCACTTTTGCCTATTTTTTTCTATTAAACCGATAGCTTTAAAAAAGATTTTTTTTTTTTTGTATGCTTATATCACATACTTCCTCTCAGTTTGTTCTTATCCTTTTTACTTTTTGGTGGTTTTTTTCTATAGGAGCATAAAATGTGTGTATAGGTACATTGTCAGTCTTTTTTTCTTAATGGTAAAGTTTTCTTTTCCACAGTGAACAATAAACATTTTGTTATGCATTTTTCCTGTAAATTTTGTAGTATTAATTTTTGTGTTTTGTTTTTTAAGCCAGTTGAAATTTTTACTCATGTCTTATGTGAGATAGGGATTTGTTTTTAAAAGAAAACATTGCCCTTGTAATAATAAATATATAATAATGATAGAATACATTATAAAATCTTAGTCCATTTCTAAATTTCCCTCAGTCTGTGTTTGCTTCTATTTATTGATTTTTTTTCATACAGTGCTTTAAGAGTAACATTCATTTTGATTAGCTAATGCAGGCAAATGGTCTAAAATTCAAAAGAAACAGAACAGTACATCACAAAATGTCAGCCTCAGCAACCTGGTTTTCCCACCAGAGGGTTTTTTTGGTTTTGTTTTGTTTTGCCATTTTCTTAAGTTTCCTGCCAGAGATTTAATAGTCAGAACACATACTTTTTGCATGTTTGTTCTGGTGACATATTCTTTTGTCATATATTTTGTGTCTGCAGTATATAGGTACTATGTTGTGCTTTGGGGAGGGGGATGTCCTTCATGAGCCTATGTGGCCAAAATATAGCTGGTACCAAGGTATTCTGAATCCAGGGAACAGAAATGCACTCACTTTGGGGAGAGAAGAGGGGTCCTTATTATTTTATTTTGTTTTTTTGAGAGAGAGTCTTGCTATATAGATCAGGCTGACCTCAAACTCACAATGATCCTCCTGCCTCAGCCTCTTGAGTACTGGGATTACAGGTATGCATCACCTTACCTGGCATCTTATTTTAAAAATAATACCTTTATTGACATTTAATTTATACACCAAACTATTCACTTTTTAAAAGTATGTAATTTGTTGTTCTTTTAGTATATTAACAGAGTTGCTCAGCCATCACCACAATTTTGGATTTTTTTTTTTTTTTTTTTTTTTTTATGGTACTGGGGACTGAATCCAGGACAGCCTTCTCACTGAACTACATCCCTACACATTTTTTATTTTTGAGACAGGGTCTTGATAAGTTGTTAAATTGCCCAGACCAGGCTCAAGCTTATGATCCTCCTTCCTCAGCTTCACAGAGTGCTAGGATGATAGGCGGGCACCCTCATGCTTGTCTATATTTTTTTATCACACCAAAAAAGAAGCCCCTAGCCATCAGAGTAGTTCTCCATTTTTCCCTACCACACCCTACATCCCCAGCCCCAGGCAGAGACATTATGTCTCTGTAGATTTTGCCTCCTTTGGACATCTCATGTAATAGAACTGACGGCCCTTCTGCAGGACGTCTTCCATGCAGCCTCCAGGTTATGAGTTCCATCCCCGGTACCAAAAAAAAAGGGGGCGGGGGCAATGGATTACCACTTTTCAGCTGCCTCTCACTCATCAGTAATATGGACCTTTGGATTTTGGGCCATCATTTTGATCATAGCCATTCCGGTGGGTGTGGTGCAGTGGCATTTCATTGTGGCCTTGATTCACATTTTCTTAGTGACTAAAACATTTTGTCATGTGCTTTTTGGCCATTTGTGTATCTTCTTTGGATAAATGTCTTCAGATCTTTTGCCTTTTGTTTTTTTTTTTTTTTTTGTACCGGGGATGGAACTCAAAACCTAATGCTTGCCAGGCAGGCGCTTACGCCACTGAACTAAATCCCTGGCCCTAGTTTTTGAGACAAGGTCTCACTATGCAGTTCAGGCTGGCCTTGAACTCACTTTGTAGCCCAGGCTGGTTTTGAACTCAACAAAGATCCTCCTGCCTCAGCCTCCTGAGTGCTGGAATTAAAGGTGTGCTCCACCACGCCCAGCTCTTTTGCCTATTTTGAAGCTGGTTTCTTTGTTTTTTATTGTTAGTTTGTAAGAATAGAAATATCTTTTTTTTTTTCTTTTTCTTTTTTTGTTCTGTTTTTTGTTTTTGTGGTACTGGGGGTCAAACCTAAGGTCAAGCACATACTAGCCAAGTACTCTACCACTGAGCTATAGCCTCAACCCTAGAAATATCTTTTTTTAAGCTTTGCTTTACCTTGTTATGAATCTTTTTTTTTTTTTTTGACATGATGATGTGACTCTGTTGATGATTGAACTGGATTAAACCCCTAAAATTAGAATGGGGGTCTGATTTGAGCAGGGGGGCCCTGATCCTTGAATATGTAAGCACCTTCTGTTGGTGTCTGGTGTTGCGCTTGTTGCTGAGTTATATTCCTGTGTGTGAGTATTCCACGTTTTGTTTGGTCATCACTTAGGTGGGTCTTGAGTGTTTTCCATCTTTCAGCTGTTACGGATAGTGCTTCTGAATACATTTGTGCTGGTTTTTATTTAGAACCCTGTTTCTATTCCTTTGGCAGTGTTTTATTCCTAGGAGGCCATTTCTGGATCATATAGAAGTTCTATATTTAACTTTCTGAGGAACCGTTGAGCAGTTTGCTTCAGCAACTTGTGCTGTTTCACATTCCCACCAGCACTGGTGGAGGATCCCTCACTAGCCCTGCTCTTTTCTTTTGGTCCTCACTATCTTAGAGGATGTGGAGTCGGGACTCATGGTGGTTTCGATTTACTTTTCCCCAATGGCTAATGGTGTTGAGCACCTTTTCAGTGCTGATTGCTTATTTGAAGATATTTGTGTTTTCTTTGCCCATTTTTAAATTGCCTTTTTATTATTGAATTGAAAGAGTTCTTCATAAATTCTACATATACCTCTTTTATCAGATATATGCCTTCTAAACATTTGCTACCATTCTCTCAGTTGTCTTTTCACTTTTTTTTTTTTTTTCTTTTTTTAAGTATGATTTGAGACAGGGTCTTGCTATATAGTTTAGGCTGGTCTTGAACTCACTGTGTATATCAAGTGTTGGAATTATAAACATGTGCCACTACAGTTGGTATCTTTTCACTTTCTTGACAATATCTTGAAGTACAGAAGTTTTATGTTTTGATGAAAAAGTTGATTTTTTTTTCTATTGTTGCCTATACTTCTGTGTCTTACCTAAGAAACTGTGGCCAAATTCAAGATCATGAAGATTTATGCTTGTGTCTTTTCTAAGAGTTTTATAGTTGAGCTCTTACATGTAAGTCTTTGATTATTTTGAGTTAATTTTTGAATACAGTATGAGATAGGGGTCCAGTTTCACTCTTTTGCATGTGAATGTCCGGTTATCCCAGTAACATTTGTTGCAAAGACTGTTCTTTCACCATTTGAATTGTTTTAGAACCCTGGTTGGAATAGTTTATTCTTTCTAAGAGTTGCATGATGTCCCATTATCTTATTGTTACCATTATTTTGTTAGGTCTTTGTTATATTGCTTAATACTTTAGTTTTTAAAGTTTTGTTTTAATATCTAGTAAAGCAAGGACTTCTTTATTTTTTGTTTGTTTAGACTCTGTCCTTGGCCTTTGTCGTGTATTTTTGTATTTGTATGAATTTCAGAATCAGCTTTTTTATTTGTCTTGTGCTAATCAAAGACTATCTTGGATGTTGTTCAGGAAAGTGTTATGTTTTCTCTGTAGGACTTGCTTATTTCTTGCCTTTTCCTAGAACATAATGACTATAGTAGTTTTCACTAGCTTTTTAGCATAAAACTTGGAGCAAAAATGCAACTATGTGAAATCTTGCTAGTGCTAAGCAGAATGTGGTTGCCTCTCCGTGCTGCTCATGGTCTGGTACG
Organism: Dasyprocta punctata; assembly: GCA_004363535.1. Taxonomy (NCBI): domain Eukaryota; kingdom Metazoa; phylum Chordata; class Mammalia; order Rodentia; family Dasyproctidae; genus Dasyprocta; species Dasyprocta punctata. The sequence continues at coordinate 42,457 of RJWM01007529.1, read as the reverse complement.
CAGTTCTGTTGGCCTCTGTGGGTGGGGCCACCTCCCAGAACACAAGAAAACCCAGTGATGGATGTGTTCTGACCTGGGAGGTCACCAGTGGTTTTCCCTGGTTTCCTCTTGTGCATTAAGTAGCTGATGGCTTTTGGATTGCCACATGGAGATGAGCCAACCCCGATGGATCTTGGAGAGAGTGTTTCCCTAAGGCTGAGAGTGGCTGTTTCTTGGGCCACTTTCTCTTCCCTGCACCCGCCTGGAGAGCTCTGGCTGCTCGGAGGCCTAGTGTCCTAGGACACATCCAGGGAAGGGCTGACCAAAGATGATGGTGACTGCATGGTGCCTCCTGTAGCCAGCCACCTTCATACCCTGGGAGGACCGCCTGACCCAGGGAGGACAAGGCTTTGGACAAAGGGCACTTTGAGAAACCAGCTGTCCAACTCAAATGGGCATGCATGTCCCTGTCCTTAGAAATGCTGAAGCTGGGACAAGAGGGGAATCTCCAGGAATGCTGGGGATTGAGGGGTCTTTCGGCTTCTTCCAATACTCCAGGACTCACCCCAGCTTCTCTGCACCCCCCCTGGCCTTGCCTTGGTGTTCCACTGGTATCATCTGGTGATATCACTGTGAACCTAGCAATGGAAGCAGCCCACAGCCCTGTCACCAGCTACTTGCTGTGTGGCATGTAGATGTGGCTGGGTCTGGGCCTGCAGAGAAGTGGCCATTCAGGGAGCTTCTGCTGGGGAAAACAGGAGTGGTTCCCTGTGTGCAGGCACCACGGAAGTATGGCAGGACCATGCTATCAGTACTCATCATCCCTTGAAGAGAGTTATAGATCAGTAGTAAGGTACTAATATGGTTTGTGTCTGGATGTCCCTCCAAAGCCTCATGCAGTCATGGAGGCAGATTTCTAGAGTTCGTGACTGATTCACTATCTAGTGCTGGGATTATGGGTATGAGTGCTACACCCACCCTAGGGTGGGTAGCCTACATACAATATAAGGGACAGAACAAGTCTTCTCTTCACACTCTTCCCTTTTTGCTTTTGTTGCTTCTGCTATTTTCTGCCACAATAAACTGTTGCCCTGTGCCTTGAGCCACCCTGCCTTGGACCCAGCAGATTATGCACTGAAACCTCCACAAACTGTGAGCTAAATAAACCTTCCCTTCCTTTAACTTTAGGTGTGGAGTACTTTGTCTCAGCAGGGAGGGAAAAGTAACTAACACAGTTACAAAACAACTTTGCCCAGTCTCCTGCAGTGATGAACCCCAGTATCAGAACAGCTAGGGCAGTGGAGCCTCCTACAGAGCTGTTCCAGCTTCAGGAACCTGCATGCATGTGCACATGTTTTCATGCAGTTTTCCTATGCATGTGATTCTGTAACCACTACAGTAGACCCTCTCTCACCCTCACTCACCCACTGAGTGCAAGGCATGTGGCTTGTCATAGATTTCTGCTTTTGTGAATATAGCTGTTATAAATATTCATGGCTGTGTTTTCATTTTTCTGGGGTGAATGCCTGGGGGTCTACTTGCTGAGACGTAAAGTACATGTATGTTTAGGTTTTTAAGAAACTGCCTATCTCTTTCCAGGCAGCTATCTGTTGCATCCTCACCTTGTCCACGTGAGAGATCCGGTTTCTCTGCTCCTCGGCAGTATGTGGTCTGATCACTGCTTCCTGTTTTAGCCATTCTGAATTTGGTGCTCAGGTTTTTAAGAGAACAGCCCACCAGTGTCCCAGGAGTTCGGAGAGGCAGAATTAAAACTGTTGCTTTTCCAGGCTTTGGTGATAGGTGCTCTTGTCTTGTTCAATTGTAGAAACTGCCCAGGTGATCCTGTCTGGGGGGTGGGTGCCTCCTACTGTGTTGGTGGGTGAGAAGGCCTCCTCATCTCCCCTTCCTCTGTGTGACACCCTTGTCTCCTTCAGGTGCTTTCAGGGGTGACTGTTCTTGCCACTCACTCAGGGTCACAGTGCGGGTGTGAGTGGGCCAGCCCTGCTGCACTCCTCACCAGCTTCTGCACACACATGTGCACCTCGGTCTCCTTGCCCTGTCTGTCAGACCTGAAGAGCTGTGGAAGCGCTGGAGCCTGCCCAGCTTTCTTCCCGCTGCCATGGAAATCTGACAGTTCCCGGTCTGGGCCAAAGAAAACAGGATCCCCTCCCCTCCCCCAGAGCACAGCTGCACTCCTGTCAATATCCACTGCTTTAATTGAGGCCGCGGTCATCCGGGGAGATGTTTGTGAGCTCTGCTTCCTTGTGGCCAGCAGAAAATAACTCAGCAAATATAATTTGAAAAAGTAATGTTTGTTGTTTTTCCTGAGTTGTACATGATCAATGTAAAAAACATTAGAAAATACAGGAAAATGTGCAGAAGAGGCCAGGAAGCCTAGTTCTAGTACCCAGAGCTAGCACTGTAGCCAGTACTCTGGAGTACGGCCTTCTCGCCCTCCTACAGTGGCACAGAGGAGAGCGCATGTTACCCCTCAGCCCTGGGCAGTATGTGTGACAGAGAAGGGCTGCTTTCATTTACTTCACTTCCTTCCAAGAGTGGTCATCTCCCATATATGTACTGTTTTCTGTTTGAATTGCCATAGTTGGTTTTTTCTTTTCTTTTTTTTTTTTTTTTCCTTTTTAAACCAGTCCTGTTATAAAGTATACTTCTTCCATATTGATTTGAAAGCATATATTATATATGCAGAGCTCTTTGTCTTTCATTTATGTTTCAAATGTTTGCTTCCAGAGTTACTTGTGATTGACTGTTGCCCTAACAGCATGCCCTGTCCTGAGCTCTGCTCACAGGCAAAGGCTGCCTCCCTAGGCTCAGGTCAAGGCCCAGGTCCGGTGCCCACCCTGCACCACTTGTTCTTGCTCCAACTTGCTTGCTGCACCCCAAAAATAGGAAGTGCTGGAAGCTGGAGAGGTCTTGGCTCCCTCAGAAACACACCTTCGCTGCTGGGGAGTCATAGCGCAGAAGTCACCATACACAACCATTTTGCAGGGGAAGCCCCTCCGCAGATGGGGCTTTTGGCTCAAAGCCTGAGCTTTCTGTGTTTCTGAGACCTCAGGGTCTGGTTGTGTCATGCAGGATGCAAAGCAGCAGAGAGAAGAGGTCTAGCATGCCCTGCTGTATTTCATTGCACACTCTGTCGGCCCTGTCATGCTCCAGCATGATGTTGTCACTTGCATTGTCAAAGGCATGTGGAGGTCCCCTCGCAGGAGGTGGGGAAGCATTGGGTGCCAGTAGATAGAATTGACTTAGCATCTGCGTCAGAAATCTCCTCGGATAAGAGGTGCAGTTACAATTGTGATCTAGAAGCCAGTTCTGGCTGGCCAGGAAGCCTGACTGGGAGAGGTGGTGGGCTTCAGCTGTGCTCCAGACGACTGTGCAGTCATTCAGCCCTCTCAATTCTCACACCTGGAAACCATCCTCGCTGTGCACAGGGCTGCTGCCAGCGGTGTGAGCAGAGTGTGTTAGACTGTGAGTTCAGACGAGTTGTCCTGTGGGACCCAACAGAGAAGGCCTGGTGTGGGCAGGTAGAGTGGGCTCCTAGCAGGTCTCTGGTTCATCATTTTCAGTCCATTGGAATCAGAATCACTGGGATGGTCTTAATTCTTTTATGAGATTAAATCATTAAAGTAATATATGCTCATAAAAATTCAAAGATTATAAATACAGTATAGAGAATTTCATCAACAGGGTAGATCTGCTTCAAACATAAAAATCCTGGGATAATTGTAACAGCAAAATTATTTAGCATAGTAGCTCAAGAACAAAAACTAAAGAAACTTAAAGCAGACTGGTGAGTGACACCAAAGCCAGGTAGCCCTGAGGGCACCAAAGTTCTCCACAGAGACTATGGTTTAGCATGGACCAGGCATGGAGAAAGCCAAGCATTCATGCCCCGCCTGAAAAGCATACACCTCTTGTCTTTAATATGTGAGTTATAGGACCTTGGCTGCCAGCCCAGACCTTCCGGGAAGATCAAGAAGCATTCCGTGAGTCAGTCCCAAGGCAGTACTGCTTGTGTCACTACTAGACCGCTATTGCCACCAGCCCTGTAATGGGGGCATCACAACTGGGAAGTGGACACACAAACCAGTGTGCACCACACAGACACACGCAGAACAACCCACCCCCACCCACTGAGGGCTCGCTTGGAAGTTTCTCCACTGCGGAAAAGCACAGGGCACAGCAGGAAGAGAGCTCAAGGATATCAATAGGTAGACAGACTAGAGTTCACGGAAAAAAAAAATTGTGAATCCTGAAAAAAATTGTAGTAAGTTTAAAGTACAGGAATGAAGGAAAGCCGTCCCTTTATATGAGATGTGAATAGATGCAGTAGGAAAGAAAATGAGATACTGCAAGTAAAATATGGCCATGGAATCAGAAACCTAGTAGATCAGGCGAATAGCAGATGAGACAGAGCCAGACAGTGCCAAGGAAGCTGGAAGGCAGGTGTGAGGAAGTGATGGTCGTGGGCACTGTGACACGGAGAGAGAAGGTGGAAAGGTGGGGTCGGAGTTCTAGCCTCCGTTCAGTAGAACAGAACCAGCAGAACAAAGAAAAAGCAGCCTTTCAAAGAAATATCCAGTGCCAAGTAGAATGAGTAAAAGTTCACATGCAGACACAGTGAAGGAAAGAGCAGAACATCGAGAAGAAAGTCAGCCCTGGAGGCTGCCAGGACAGAGAGGCTGGCCCTCCAGGAAGGAAGGGAGACAGGCAGCTGCATGCAGTCCTCCTGGTACCCGAGCTCGGGGCCAGGAACACCACCTTCCGTGGAGAAGGAGGCAGGGGCGGCTTTTTCACTGAGAAGATACTCGGGGAGAGCAGTGGGCTCCTCTGCTTTCAGCATGGAAGCCAGGTGTGGGGGATACCTTAGCTTCTCTGTGACGTTTCTACAAATCATGGCAAACTGTGACAGCTAAGTGTTGGTTATCTAAAACTGGTAGATATGTGCTGGGGATGTAGCTCAGTGGCACAGTGTGTGCTTGGCAAGTGCAAGGTTCTGAGTTCAATTCCTGGTACCAAATAAATAAATACCAGTAGATATGTGTAACAGGAAGAGCCCATTCTGTTGATGGGAATGTTCTAGAAATTCTTAGGTATCTAGATGTTCTGAGCTCAGTTTTCTCCATCTCGTATTTGTTCATAGTAGAAACTGAATGGAACTGACCAAAAAAAAAAAAAAAATCTTTGTGTCTTCTCCTATGAGAATTCTATATAGCACATCAGGGAAATAAAATGATTTCAAGCTGAATGTGATAGTACGCACTTGTAATCCGAGCTATTCAGGGAACCAGAAAGATCCCAAGTTCTTGCCCACCCAGGGCAATTTAGCAAGATCCTGTCTCAAAAAGAGCTGTAACTCAGCGCTCCCTGGATTCACAGTATCACCACCAAAAATCAATCAATGAGTCAATCAAAAGCCTTCAAGTATAGCTGGTTCCCTTACCAGATAGCACTATGAACAGTGTCTGAGGTGGCAGGGAGTCTAGCACTAGGACAAGTTTCTTACATCATCTTGAGGGCCTGTTGCATGGGTGCACAGGCTTTGGTAGCTGCATAATCTTTCCTCTCTGCCATTAGTGGAATCCGGGGAAGGAATTGCCCCCCAAACTAAGGGGAGAGTACCTATTTATTTTCAGGTCGTTTTGAAGGTAGGGCCACTGTGGGACTCAGTCCCATCTAGTCCTCCAGTTTGAGGCCAGGTGCTGCTGGAGAGGACAGCAGGTGAGCAGGGGACTGCTCGTGAAGTTTAATTCCCTGAGAAGCAGGGAAGAAGCCCCCGATTTCATTGGGCTGTGGTGAGAATAAAGGTGGTTCATGTCAGGAGAGTTATGCACAGCCCCTGGTGTCTGTTCAACATGCTCTTGGGAAATAGTAATTCTCTTACTGTTCTTTGGGTGGAAATGTATTTCGTAGCCCCCAAAGTGCTGTGTACATGAGAACATTACTGGGCCATGTACCTGTCCTAGGCAGGCCGGGCAGGAGGAGGTCATGTTGCAAACAGGGGTAAAGTACTTCTGAATAGCCGTACCCCCATAAGCCACCTGTACCTCACCTTCTTTACCCTTGGGTCCCCCCCACCCTGCCCAGCCCCAAGCCACCCCTTCCAGATAGGTACCACGCACACTTGGCAGCATGGGAGGACTGGCCCCAAGCTGTGGGGTGCAGTGGGGTGTGCTTCTTTCTCTGCTCATTTGTCCTCAGTGGGAGGACTCTGGTTTCCTTGCCTGTCCTGCCGGGTGTACGCTGCAGCCAGTCTCCTCGTCGCTCACTCACTTGGGACAGTCGCCCTCCTGCCAGAAGAGCAGTGACTTGTGCATCAGAGCAGGTGTCTCCAGGAGCACGAGAGAGCTCTGGGCCCTCAGCTCTGGTCTGATCCTCGCCTCCCTCCCCTCTTCCTCCTGCCTCCCCTGCACCTCATCCTACACTTGGCCCTGCATAGGCCTGGAACGCAGCGAGCCCTCTGAAGTGTTTATGGTCTCACCTTATTTCCTGGGTCTCCGTGTGACTGCAGTCTGTACCGCCCTCCAGCGCCTTCGTACCTCTGAACCCAGAGAAGAGCCCACCCGCCTGTCTGTGTGCTGTGAGGCCACAAATGCCACACTGGGCTTTACTGCACGCCTGGGCAGGCTATGGCCAGGTAACATACAGGGCTTGTATCTCAGCTTGGCTGGCATGAGGCGGCAGCCCCAGTCGCATCTGAGGATGGTGAGGGGGTGGTGGAAACAAAGGACACATAACACATCCTTGGAAATGCTATGCTCTTCCTGTCTGTTTACTGAATAAACAGCATTACAGTGATTAAAAAGGAAGATATAAAAAGAAAAGATCACCCCAGTTCTACCTTCTCTGTACTCACTATTCTCTCTTTTCCTTGTATGTGAGCATATATCTTTTGACACAGTTGAACTCAACATAGGTTTGATTTATAGGTTGTCATTTTTAGCATCATTCCATTATTATTATTATTACTACTACGACTACTACCACTTTATTTTTTGGTATATGTTGGGGTTTCTGTTGCCCTGGCTGACCTTGAATTCCTCAGTTCAAGAGATCTTCCTGTCTCAGCCACCTGTGATACTGCCATTGTTTTGGCTTAATATCATACTTAATTTTTTGGTTTGGTTTGGGTTTTTTTGTTTTTGTTGTTGTTTGTTTGTTTGTGTGTTTGTTTTCAGTACCAGGAAACAAACTTAGGACCTCACACTTGCCAAGCAGGCACTGTGCCATTGAGCTATCTCTCAGGCCATACTTAATTTTTAAAAACAAAACCTTTACTCCTCTTTTTTAAAAAGTGATATCATTGTAAAATACATAGAAAAGTTTAGAACGAAAAGCATGGTACAAAGATGTTATTCTTTCCAAGCATTTTAAAGGTGTGGCTGCCATTCAGATTCCTTACAAACTTTGTTGCTACGGTTTGGGGCTGACTAACGATCTGATTCTCAGTGCCACGCCTTCTGCCGACTTTGACACTGAACCGTACTTCCAAGCCCAAAATGGCATCAGGTAGCTGAGTCTTAAGGTGTCTGTGCATAGAGCTAGGCAGAGCAGACCTGGATTCCATCTCCTGACCAGTCTCTGCTTCTGATGCTGCTTCACTTCTTGGGTTCTGTCCTGTGGTCACTCTCTCAAAATTGGAGGTCATGGTATGAATATGATATTTTAACCTAAATGGTGTTTTGCTCCAGAGATACCGCAAATGTTTTTGTGATTCGTGCATGAGCCTTGCCAGGTAGCTTTGCCTGGGGCTGTGATGTTTTTATTAGAACTGCTTAATGATTTCCTCCTTCAAATTGCACACATCAACAGAATGGAAGACGCCTCCACACACGGCTTCCTGGCTTGGCTCTTTGCTGAGATTATTTCCACCTCCTGATTGCTTGAGGAAGCCTCTTGATTTCTTGGTGTCAGTGAGGTGTAAGTGATGCTGCCACCTGTGTTGGGGAGTTCGCAGGTCCCTGGGGCCTTCAGGAGTGTTGGTCCCGGGCTGTCACTCGGCCTGCTCAGGGAGCCCCTTCAGTTTGGGGTCTGAGATTCCAGAGTGGACAGATTAGGCTGCATATCTGTGCAGTCATTGCAGAATTATTCTGGTAATGCCATGGAAAGATTTCCCAGGGTAGAGTATCCACAGCTGGGAAAACAGTCGTCGCTTTGAAGACGTTTTCCCAGGCACAGGACTCGCGTCTCCTGCTGTTTGGAGCACGGACAGCGTCTGACGTGACTTACTATGTTCCTGGAGCATTCCGTGGTGGTGCACAGCCTTTTCTTGGGACAGGCTGCATCATCCCCTGTCAGGGGCACACTCTTAGCAACCTGGAGGGTGGGGCTTCGATTTGCCCAGGCACCTGAGCGCGATTGGGAGGGTTCAGGGATGGGGATATGTGGTCCCTCAGAGCCATGGCTTCCCATGGGCAGAAAGTATTTCATTGCGTGTTCACAATTCTGTGTTGAAGACCTGGAAATGAGAATCAATGCTGAGGCCCAGGCCGCTGTGCTTACTGTCAAGTTGGCCCGAGTGTGTGGTCCTCACCTTCATGGGCCCTCTATGAGGCCCCCAGCAACACTGACACAGGCCCGTGGCCTGCTGGAAGTGAGCGACAGTGGCCAGGCCCTGTGTGAGAGCACAGGCTGTCCTGCCCACTGCTGGGTGCTGTGACCAGGAACAAGGCAGATGCCAGGGCAGGCTACTTCTTAGTTATCCCTGAGGTCCCATTTCACAGGCCTTCAGCTGGTCTGAGATTTACCCACAGCCTTAGGCTGGGGTGCTCCTCCCAGTGACCTGTGGGATTCTCACTCAGTGTGGGAAGACATCTGCCTGTCTCCCAAAGAGAGAACCCACATCACCCAGGAAGGACCTGTGGATGACTCTGTGTGTGTGTGTGTGTGTGTGTGTGTGTGTGTGTGTGTGCATGTCTGGCTATGCACAGGCGGGCCTGGGGGCATCCGCACTCTAGGTGGTTCTCCCATGCATGGGAAGGCTGAATATCCCTGACCTAAGAGCTGGCTGAAGGACCCAACCTGCTGAAGCCCAGCACTGGTACCACTGCAGTTCTGTGTGCCCCAGCCGCCTTTCAGGTCCGGAGGTGACTATCCCTCCCAGTCCCTTCTGTGCATGTCGCCAGCATGTCTGAAGAGGGAGTGTGGGTTTGTAATGAGGCACGGAGGTTAGAGATATTCCCATGCATATAAATTGAGTTTCCCTGCAGTTCCCATTTGGTAAGAAATCTAATATGTAGCACTTTCTTTCTTCCTGGCGCTGCACTCTTCCTGAAGACAAACAACCACAAGTGCCACCAGTTTATCCAAACAAGTGATTTGCAAATGGGAACTGTCCCGAGGCTTACACAGCCTCACGGAACTTCATTTTTAAAAAGAAGATAGAACTTTGTTCAAGACAACAAACAAGTTACCTCTCACTCAGCAGAGCAGTGCAGGCCCTGGCTTAAGTGAGGGGCTCCCCTGCTAGGGGTCTGGTGGCTGGCTCTACCGAGGCGCAGGGTTGGGTGAGCCCAGGCTGGTCTGGCCACCAAGCGGGCCATGCATCTCCCCAGCCAGGTCTACAGGAGAAGCAGCAGGCCTTCCCTGTGGGGTAGACTAGGTTGTAGAAAATTCAGCCTTATAAGAAAAGGCCATAATTATTAATGCATATTAACTGCATATTAATTGTACAAATAATTGGTTTCGTTGTTTCATTTCCATACATGCATAGAAAGTGCTTTGACCATGTCCACCTTCTCTTCTGCCTGTCCTTCCCCCTCTGCCTTTAGTCCTTTCTCTAGAGAAAACACATGATGATTGTTTTTCTGGGTCTGGTTTGTTTTGTTTAACATTATGTCCTCTAGCCTCATCCATTTTCCTGTAGATGACATGATTTTTATTTATTCACCTGTTGATGGGCACCTAACCCAATTCATGTCTTGGCTGTAGTAAATAGTGCCTCAATAAACGTGGGTGAGCAGGTGTCTCTTTTCTTGTATCTGTAGTTAGGAGTAGCTTAGGAGGATCATATGGTAGTTCTGTTTTCAGTTGCTGAGGAACTTCAATACTGTTTTCCATGGTGGTTGTACTAATTTACATGCCCACCAACAGCGTATAAGGGTTCCTTTTTCCACACATCCTCACCAGCATTTGTTATTTGTTTTTGTTTTTGTTTTTATGATAATAGGTCTTCTGTCTAGAGTGAAAGGATTCTTTTTTTTTTTTAAGTGAAAGAATTTTTAATGCAGTTTTGGTTTGCATTGCACCAATGGTTAAATATGTTGAATATTTTTTCATATATTTGTTGGCCATGTGTACTTCTTTTGAAAATTACCTGTTCAGATCATTTGTCCATTTTTATTGGATAAGTTATTCTTTTGTTTTTATAATTCTTAACCTAGTGCAATACTACATGCCCATAATCCCAGCAGTTTGAGGGGCTGAGGCAAGAGGATTGTAAGTTTGAGCCCAGACTAGGCAGTTTCATGACTTAGCAAGAATTTGTGTATGTATGTGTGTGTGTGTGTGTGTGTGTGTGCATGCACGCGCGCGCGCACACACACACACACACACACACGGCCATTGTCAGAAGGTCAGATGAAGACAGTGGGGCCTAGCATCCCTTGAGTTAGCAGCCCTGGCAGTGCCTTGTGCAACGGCAGCCACAGTAGTGGACCATTGTGGACAGATGCCCTGAAGGCGCTGATGCTCACCTCTGCTATTTCAAGCTTGCTTCTGGAAATTGACCTGGAGCTTCCCATCCTTTCAGGCTTTCTGTTCCTTTCAGATGTTGATTTGTGAGTGTTGCCCATGCCGCATCCAGTGGATATGGCTGCCCTGCCCTGCCTGACCAAAGATTGGGGTCCCAGAGCCTGCTGGATTTTGAGCTGGTCTGTTCCCAGGGAGCCACTTCAGCCTCTCTGGGAGAGGGTTCTCCTCGGAGATGACATTTGACCACTGCCGACTGAGTTTGAGCAGAGCAGGAGTTGAGGCAGCCTGTCCTGACCGCCTTCATTCCTGGAGTGTGGACGTTTTGAGTCAGCAAAGGAGAATGCTGTGTTGTTTGTGAAGAGTGAATGATCTGTGTGGGGAGTCTCTACCTCCTTCCTTCATTGTCTCTTCCTTGGCCTCATGTTCTCTTGTGGACTGTGGCCCCTGCTTCTGTTCTGGTGGGTGGTATGAGGAGATGCCAAGGCCTAGAGGGCGAGCTGCATGGCCATAGTGGTCTCTTGAGCCAGTGCTTGGAACTCACAGAAGTGTGGCACCGTCCACACTTTTGGGTGCAGGGGTCTCAGTGGGAAAGGCAGAGAGAGCTGGAAGTAGGCAGCATTTTAGAAGCTGTCCAGGTGACATCCTGCGTGGAGGGGAGAGACAAGGAGGAAGGAACAGGAACTGCGTGAGAAGTCACCCTCTTGATTGTGTTTTCTCTCTTGAGAGCCTCCTATCAGCTGTGCTGGTGCTCAGAGCTGGCTCCAGCTATGGTTGGGACCGCTCCAGGACCCACAGCTGATCTCTTGTGATAAGCTCTGGGTTGACTCTACCCTGGTGTTAAGGCATAGAAATACAGTCGTATCGGTGCACCTTTGTTCTGTCTTCCTTTGGCTTCTAAGATCCTTGTTCACAGGCAGAGTCCCCACCCACTAGACAATGGCAGTGGTCAGATTAACTCCGCAGCTGACGTCTTTCTGACAGCCTGCTTGGGTGTACATGCTTGCCTATCTGTGTCTACTCAGGGTCTTCCTGGGAGACTAGGGGCTCCGATATGGCCCCACTATGCTACTGTCTAGGGAGGACTGACAACAGCTGTACCTGCAGTGAGGCCCTTATGCTCCCGCCCAAGGGGACCTCTGTTATCACCCTGCAGTGCTCCTACCCAGCCCAGCACCCTTTCCCAGAGGACATGCTATTGTTTGTAGCCTCCAGCTTTCCTTGTAGGAGCTGCAGTCTGTGCTTGTGGGCAGGATGCACTCAGAAAGTATCTTTTACCTTGAGAACCCTTAAGTGGAGACCAGGATACTGAGGGGCTTCTGGGAAGTGAGAGCCTTGGGCAAGGAGCTGTTAGTCCTCCCCAGCAGAGTTGATCCTCCAAAGAGTTCAGAAGGCAAAATGCTAACAAGATCTGGACTAAAGATCTGCAGTGACCTCTCTTCTCTTTAGCCAGCTGGTGAGCGGCGGGAGAAGGGAACTGCGCCTCCCCAGTTATCTGCAGTAACTCCTGGCGCAGAAAGATCAAGCAGAAATACTGCATGATCATCTCTTCCTTGACCCGAGAAAAAAGGCGGATGTTCAGGCATCTGCAGCTGCCCCATGCAACCACATCTTTGGTCTCTGTGATTCTAGGTTTGCTCTGATTCAAGGAACAGAGCTGCTATAGGGTCATTTTTGTGAGGAGCCTTGTTTCCCAAAGTTCTGAGTACCTATTCCTGGGAAAATATCTGAGAACAGCACAGTGCAGAGTAAGTGGCTGACCAGTTCCTTCCTGCATGTGGCAGTTGCCACTGCATGTGTGGGGCACCATGCTGCAGCTGTTTGCCTGAGGGTCCTGGCTCACTGGGCAGCTCCCAGCAGGATGGGAACCAGCCGCTGCTGCTTTGTGAGCCATCCCAGAGAATGATTTACTATGTTCAGCTTTAATTTCTACTGAAGTTCTTTCCCTGTATTTTTAATTTAAAAGCATATCAAAAGGCACCCCCAGATAATTAGTCTCCCACTGTGGAAAAGAAAATAAAACTTGAATTAACCAGGCAGTAAGTAAGGAGACAAAACTTTAATTAGAAGCCCTACAGTAAGTGTTGGAGGATACCCCTTAGGACTCCGCGTGGCCAAGCTGCCCCCTTTCCAGGAAGTGCTTGCGGGCTGCGGAGGGCTGCTTGCCCTCTGGGGTCTGAGGGAGGATCATCAAAGTGGAGTTGATGCTGAGGTGCTGGGCCACCTTGCAGAGACCAGGGGCATCTGAGAGGCTGTTGATGATGCTCACAGAATGGTGTATTTAGATACGGCACACACAGCTTAGACTCACTTTTCTCTGTGTATGCTTCACTGATGTCAGTGGTCACAGAACTGCACAACTGTGGCCTCTACCTGCTGTTGGAACACTACCCACTCTCCTTCCCCCAGTGCTGTAGCCTCTGTCTGCCCCCATGGACTTCACACAGTGCATGGCCTCATGTGCCTGGTTTCTTCCACTGAATATGTTTTCAAGGCTTATCGTGTGGTAGCACAGCCAGTGCTATGCTCCTCTTTACAGCTAAGTGATGTTCCGGTGTGTGGCATGCTGAATGTTCGCATCTGACTGACACTTAGTTTGTTCACCTCTTGGCTGTTGTGAAGAGTGCTACTATGAACATCTGTGTGCAAACATTTGATTGAACACCTGTTTTCAATTCTTCGAGTCCATAAGTGTGAAGTGGGTATTCTTAGCATTTGGACCATCGTTTCAGTGGTTGTTGGCCTGCTTGTGCTTTGGTTCTGCTTTCACGTGTATCCTCCAGGTGTATAAAGGTAAGTCACAGCTATTCATGGTGGCACATACCTGTGATCCTAGATACTCGGAGTCTGAGGCAGGTGGGTTACAAGTTTGAGGTCAGCCTGGGCAACTCAGGGAGACCTTGCCTCAAAATAAAATAAAAAAAGGGCTAAAGGATAGCTCAGTAGTAGAGGGCCCCTGAATTCAAGCCACAGGACCACAAAAAATTTTTTAAAAAAAGGCAGCTGCAGACATAATATCGTTTACCTCTGACTACTTTAATGGGTATTTCCTAAGACTAATAGCATTATTTTGCTTAACAGAGCACACTTATCAGTCTCAGGAAACAGAATATTGATAGGATCCTTTAATCTGCTTAGTCATTACAAGTTTGTTCACTGACTCCATAGTGTCCTTTTTTTTTTTTTCTTCCAGGGAGGGAAGATCTTGCTGTGTTACCCACAATGGGTTTGAACTTGTAGTCCTCTAGCCTCAGCCTCCTGAGTAGCACATCACAGACATGTGCCACCATACCTGGCTCATGATATCCTTTATATTTTTTTCTATGTTGGATCATCCTATATAGGATTTACATTGAATTTGTTACCTCTCTTTTTTTCTCCTGAATTTGGAACAGTTGCTCCAGCATTATGTCTCATGACATTGAACTCCCACACTCCTTACCAGGTTTAAACCCAGGTTCTTTACACTAAGCTATGTCCCCAACCCCCCACCCCTTTTTGAGACAGGATCTCCCCAAGTCACTGAATTGCCCAGGTTGACTTGAATTTGTGATCCTCCTGTCAAAATCTCCCAGACTGTTGGGCTTATAGGCATGCGCAACCATACCCAGTAGTCTTTGACATTTTTGATACGCACTGGCTGTCTACCACCATGCTGGATTTTTCTGGTGTTCACTTTTGATGAGACTTAGATATGTGTCCTTACAAAAGTACATAAGAGCCATCCTGTCCTTCTTGGTGTCCTACTGGACTTCTCGTGGCAGTGTTGATGTCACTACTTGGTTCAGGGCTGTCTTGTCTCTGGGAAGTAAGGTAGGCTCTGTGGGTGTCCTGCTCTCCCTCAAGTGCCCTGACATCAGCCCACTCTGGGGCTCTGTCTGTACCATCTCACAATGAAAACTGTAGGGAACAACCTCCAAAGCATCCTCCTCTACCAGTCAGTATCCATACTCTCATTTATTCCTGTTTCTTAATTGTATTGTATTTTATTTACTTAAATTGTATTTATCTGTTTATTATTGCAATGGACTCATGTGTTCTTATTTTTAAAATGGCTTATAATTATTTTCTCTCTTTAATTATCCTGATGCTCAAATTATCCCAGATTTGGCCAATGGGAGTCTGTTGAGCCATCTCCTGTGTCCTCTGGGCATGACCTGTCTTCTTCTCAAAACCTCTCACCTGTAGACCCACACGTTCCGGGCACAGCTGGTGCCTCCTAGCCCCGTGGAGACCACAGCTGGTGTCCAGCATCTGGGCAGTCAGAGCAGAGAATGTGTGAATAGCTGTGCTGCTCACTCACTGTGCACACACAGACATGCCCAGCACACATGCATGTGCACACACATGTGTGTTCACAGGCACAGTTTTACTTTAGAAGCCTTAGGTTTAGACCAATCGCTTCCCACTGGGTACCTGCTGCCCTCTCCCTTATCACTGGATAGGGTCCAAAGTGATAGGGTCAGCTTTCTCTGAAGCTGAAATAGGAACCTAACCCATGCTTTTTGTAGAATAAGTTTGCAGGATTGCTCACTCCCATGGAAGAAAAACAGTTTTTAAGGACTAGCCAGGAAGAGGCGTGGGAAGGGTTTTTATTAGAGAGAATTAAAAGGTTCAAACTCAGAGAAATAAGAGTACAGGCCCTCAAAGGAGAGAGGGGTACATTATGAGCCAGAGCTGGATATATTTATGGGGTCTTGGAGGTGTAATGGGTGAGCGAGGCTGTCGTGACCCTAGTCTGTCAGGTTACTGGTCTACTATACTATATCAGCATGCAAGCCGTTTGTGTGTGTCTAGAATTGAGAGTTGCTGCTTCCTTGAGGATGGAGGAAGCACATTTACAGGTGAAAAAGACAGGCCCAGAACCCAATTTACAGAGCCTGCTATGACTTTAATAAAGGACCTTTAGCCGGGCGTGGTGGCACACGCCTTTAATCCCAGCACCCGGGAGGCTGAGGTAGGAGGAGCCTTGTGAGTTCAAGGCCGGCTTAGGCTACAACGCGAGCACAAGGCCAAAGCCGGCCTGAGCCACATAGTGCGACCCTGCCTCAAAAAACTAGGGCTGGGAGTTTGGCTCAGCGGCTTAAGCGCCTGCCCTGGCAGGTGCGAGGTTGTGAGTTTGATACCCAGTGCCGCAAAAAAATAAAAAATAAAGGACCTTTAAGAATTTTTTCCAGGGACATTTCTGAAAGAGAAAAGGGACTGAATAACTTACATGTCCTGAAACCATTGGTGGGGTGAGGGGCAGTGTTGTTTGTTTGTTTGTTTTTTAAGTGTAAGGAAGGACGAGAGGCAGAGACCAGCTGAGACCACCGGGCTTGTATAAAGGCAACGTGGTGTGGAATTCATTGTGCCTGGGTGCAGGCAGAAGATAAAAAGGCCGAGTATAGGGGACAAAGAGAAGTGGGCCTTTTTTGTAGGGATTGAAAGAAGGCAAGGGACACTAGGAAGATTTTAATAAACATCAGTGGTCAAAGTTCTCTGACTGTCTTGCATCCCTTGGACAGAGTCCTTGAGGCATCCGGTGTAAATTGAGGCATCCGGTGTAAATTTTTGAATATCTCCAAATATCTGGGGACCTGCAAAATCCTCGTCCTATCTTATCTCCAGTATAACATCCTGTGTTCGCTGATACAGCCTCAGTGCTGAGCTGAGTCCCCACTGAGAACAGTGTCTCTGCTGCCAAACAGGTTGGGGGCTGGGAGAGTCCGGTCCAATTTGAGCCATACGTTAACTACAATTTTAAAACCCAGATTTCCTTGTTGCCTTTTTTGCCTATTTTTAATTTTTTTCCATCCTGCTTTACCCTCTGCCTATGATGGCTGCCCTTCAGCCCTGAGCACCCCAGAGTTGCACCCCCTTGCAGAAGGCAGCCTCCTGAAGGGCACCTGCCAGTGAGGCTTAGTAAACAGGAGTCAGCATTCCTCACTGGGGTTCGGAGCTGGGGGACACAGTCAGAAGAGTTGGAGCGGAGAGCATTGGAGCCATAGACAGTGCTAACAGAGTGATTTTCATGTGCTTAAGAGTTATAATTCTCCAGCAATCCTCGGGCTTAAACAGCTTAGTTTAAGGGAGAGAGTTGCGTTACCAGGAAACAACAATGCAATTAAAACGCCTTGATTTTATCTTGTGGTGTTCCTGCCAAAAATAATTAAGTTAGCTTCAGCTCCTAGACAAATGCCTGCAAAAGACTGGGCAGGCTGTGCCCAGAGCCCTGTGGGGCCTGCGGCCTTCCTCTGCTCTGCCTGTCTGCCAGGCATGAGCTCTGGGACCTCAGGGCAAAAGAGATTCCAGAAGGCTCCGCCTTGTATCCAGCCCAGAGGGTCCCATTCTGTGAGTGGGGGCTTTGCTGCACCTGACTCTATAACCAACCATCCACTGAGCTTGAAGCAGCTCTACCCTCACTTTCACAGGCCAGCAGCACTTCTCGGTTTAGCAGGGCTGCATTCCAGCCCCATCTGGCCTGAAACCCCACCACCACCAACCACAAGCCTGCTTAAGGACAACCTAGTGGTCAAAAACCTCTGGGTGGGCCAGCATGGGAGGGACAGTGGCATCTGTGGTGTGGGGAGGAGTGGCCTTGGAGGTGGAATGGGCCAGTGGGCTGCTCCTGAGGTCCTGAGGACTAGAAGAGACACAGTGGCCCTAGGGGCTAGTTTGCTGCAAAAGAATGTGTCCCTGTTCTGCATCTCCAGTTGGGCCCAGACAGATGCAATCCTGCAGTCCTTTAGCAGAGAGCTCCACTTTGCCTTCCCTGTAGTACCTTGTGACACAGCTTAGAAAAGAGGGCAGTGACCTTGGCTGACCTCTGTGCTCAGGGCTGCCTGGTTTTCCATGATTCCCAGATGGTTGCTTTTGCCTGTTAGATCTCGGGTGCCATGTGCCGTGGAGGAAGAAGTATGGCTTGAGAACTAGAAAGACTAAGGTTTCTGGCTGTGCCACTTACCAGCTAAGGTCTTGGACAGTCACAGCCTTGGCTTATTCTAAGTGATATGCATAGTATCTACCTTGGAGGTTGTCCAAAGGACCGTACACTAAACAGCTCTTTGTCTTATTCTTTGTCTGCCCCACTCCACCTCCTTGTCAGAGCTAAAATTTAAAAACTTGAGGTCTCAAGCTGGCGTGGTGGTACACTCCTGTAATCCCAGCACTCGGGAGGCTGAGGCAGGAAGATCATTTTGAGTTCAAGACCAACCTGGGCTACAAAAGTGTGCTCAAGGCTGGCCCAAACTGCATAGCAAGACCCTGTCTCAAAAAAAAAAAAAAAAAAACACACACACACAACAACAACAACAACAAGAACAGCAAAAAGCATCAGGTCTCCAATCTCTGCATGCCTGGATTACCTGTGTGACCCTCTTTTCAAACAGGGATGGGGACAGATGGTGATGGATGTTTCTCATGCAGCTGGATGCTCGTGTGGAGACAACCCTGCTGTCTCCCTGTGTTTGAGATTTGAGGTGGAGGGCCTCCTGTCACCAGCACTGAGGTCAGAAAGGGAACTCAGATAAGTGTTATTCCTGTCAGAACCTTACTCTGTCAGGTTTACAGCCCACAGTCTGGGCACTACTGTTGATCACGTCCCTGGGCACCTTGGAGGAACACCACGTGGTCTAGTCATGTCACAGTGCACAAGGATGCTAGGGTAAAAGGCATCTTAGGCCCTGGCCCCTGCACAGTGATGTTTCCACCCTTTCGAATTTGACTCACACCATGGCTCAGGCAAAGGGAGGGGTTCTTCAGCATCCATATGGCAGCTGTTGCCACACTGGGGGTTCTGCAGGTCAGCCCCACATGCGCTGATCCTCCACCTGTGCTAGGCTTATTGAACTGTGGGGATCATCCTGGAGGAGTCTTCATGTGTCACTCATGGGCACAGCTTGTAGGATACACAGCGCTGGAGGTCACTGCTTAGGGTCACAGTTGAAGACCATACTATGTCCATGATTAGGGCAGAGAACCTAGGCATCTCCCAGCTGTTAGATTCAGATCTGCCCCACCCACCAGCATGCAACTTTGCACCCACCAGAACCTTGGAGCAAGAGAGGAAGAGTGGACTAGGAGCTACTTGCTCTTTACAAATGTTTTCTTGTTTTTTTTTGTTTGTTTTGAGGCAGGGCCTCATTATGTAGTTTAAGCTGGCCTTAAACTCACTGTATAGTCCAGGCTGGCCTTGAACCTGCAGTAATCCTCATGCCTCAGCCTTTCAAGTGCGGGGATTATAGGTGTATACACCCACACCTGGCCTCCAGATGTTTTCTTTAAATAAACTCAACTTTTTCCTTAAAGTTATTTATAAATAAACTTCTTAGCCGGACGTGGTGGTGCATGCCTTTAATCCCAGCACTCGGGAGGCTGAGGTAGGAGGAGCGTTGTGAGTTCGAGTCTGGCTTGGGCTACAATGTGAGTGCAAGGCTGGCCTGAGCTACATAGTGTGACCCTGTCTCAAAAACCTAGGGCTGGAAGTTTGGCTCAGTGGCTTAAGCGCCACTGAGTTCGATCCCTGGTACCACCAAAAAAAGAGTAAATAAATAAATAAACTTCTTATCAGAAATAAAAATCAGTGTGATACTGATTTTAAGTAGAAAATGACATACAAACAGTTAAAACCAACTTGGTCATGTTTCTCTCACCTGCATGTCACCTGTGTTCTCCTGCCTCAGCTCCTGCATGCATGTCTAGAGACCTGAGCTCCTTGACCAGAGCAGTGGGGGCCTCTGGATGTGGCAGAGAGTTGTCCTGGGATAGAGCAGGTCAGGGCCCTCTTGCTTACAGCAGGAGCTGGGGGGGTGGGGATGGAACACCTGGGTGGGGCTAAGCCCTGCCTCTGCATTTCTAATAAAATGCTTTTGGTGCCCAAGGACATCACACCCAGTGACAGGCTGCAGTCTGTGAGACTTCCTGGAAGCACCAGGTTCTGTCCAGCCGGCCAGGTGTAGATGTTGGCTCAGAGAGTTCTCTGGGTGGCACATGAGCTTTGTGAGGCTGTGGGCATATTTTGCTTTGTGAGACAGGAGCCGTTCTGATCCTGTGGCTCTTTCTGAGGGCCCCTCCCCTTGACCCTCTTCTCACTCCACCTAGGCAGCTGCTTATACCTTTAGAAGAATCTGCACATGACTTCATTTTATTAACAAACACTGCACATTACTAGCAGTTTTCTTTTCTTTACATTTTAATGAGAACTTTATATCATCATCATCATCATTATTGTCCCCAGTATTAACATATTTAGTGGCGAATTCTTCAACTGTACATGCAGAGTATTTCATATTGGCTCCCAGTCTCATCCCATACTCTGGGCATTGCAGAGACTGTTGTAAACAATATAGCAATGAAGTGGGCTTCTCCGGGCAGGCAGGCAGACAGGCAGGCATTCTGCTAAAGGAGGGCCTTCCCAGCTCAGCACCCAGGGTTACCTGGCTGATATTCGAGGGCTGGCTAGGAGCAGCACTGCAGCATGCAGAGATAAGAATGCTCAGGTGTGTGCAAGAGGAACACTTCTTTCTATTCCTCTTCAGCTTAGGATATACAAATTACCACATGTGTAATGAATTACATTCATAGGTACAGGAAACATCCAGTGTAGATCACCAGGCATATTCTGTCTCCAGACTTGATTTCCCCCCAGAGCCACTGATATGTTGCAGGTTTACCTTTTACCAAGTGCTCTCACTGGGATCACCCTCTTCCCTTTCGCTGTTCTGGTCAAGAGCAGAATGATTTTCTACTGAAGAAACAGTATGTGCAGAGCCATGCAACCTGCAGTCACAAGTGCTTGGTCCCTTGCAAGTCTGTGAGCAGGACAAGGACAGGGAGGACTCAAACAGGGTTTGCCCAGCAGGTATGACTCTTACCACAGCACCAAGGTATGGGAGTGTGACACAGCCATGCCTGCTGCCCACCGTGCTGAAGTGCATGCTATTTCCAGCAAGGCTCCTCACACAGCGCTACTGAACTTTGTATCTGACTGCTCGGTGCTGTCTGGGATGACTGCCTTCAAGGCCGCGTGGCAGAAACGGTTCAAGGCTGGCAGGTTTGTCTTCTGCTCAACATACAGCCTCAGCTTGTCCCTAAAGGTCTCCCCGAGGAAGCTGTAGATGAGGGGGTTCAGGCAACTGTTGGAAAAAGCTGCCAGGTTAACGATGTGGCCGGTTAGGGGGTAGGCGTGGCGGAAGGACTGTTTGCAGGGAACATCGCCTGGTTGTGTCCGTTGCAGGAGGTGGACGCTGATGAAGACGTTCTCTGGCAGCCAGCAGATGAAGAAGACCAAGACCACGGCGAAGATCATGCGGAGGGCCTTCTGCCTCCGGGGGCGTAGGCCTCGGTGCCTGTGAGCCTTGACGAGAACCCGGACAATGAGGGAGTAGCAGAGCCCAATGATGGCAAAAGGGACAATGAACCCCAAGGTGATCTCCAGCCACTGCACTTCCTTGACGTCTGCAAAGCAGAAGCAGGCCTCCTCGGTGTGCTGCAGGTGGACAGCCGTGAAGGGCACTAGGGTGGCTGAGACAGCGGCCATCCAAATGAGGCCACAGCTCAACCTGGCACGGTGCTTTGTGCGGAAGAGGCTAGAGCGCATGGCCTTAGCCAGCGCAATATACCTATCAAAGCTCATCCAGGTGAGGAAGAAGACACTGCTGTACATATTGATCTGCAGGAAGAGAGACATGAAGGTGCAGAGCACAGCGATGTCGTAATACTGCTCATCCAGGTTGAACACCTCAATCAGGGAGTCCGCCACCAGGATGAGGTCTGCCGCAGCCAGATTGATGAAGTACAGGTCTGGGATTGTCATCTTTTCACGGAAGCTGATGTTCACCACCAGTATCAGAATGTTCCCCACAAAGCCGATAGGGAAGAGGAAGATGGTGTAAAGGCAGGAGAGGAAGAGGCCGATGACATACTGCTGGTGCTCGGAGAGGTCACCCGTCTGGTTCACCAGGGCAGTGCCAAGCAACAGCTGGGACAAGTTGAGTTCCGGGGAGGTACTGTTGGAGGTTGCCGGCTGCACAGTGCCTGGGTAGATCTCCACATCAAGGATGTGGGCTGGGGAGGTCACATCCATGTCTTTACCACACCACTTTCAGGATTTGCCAAAAGGGTCACAGAAATCTGTTTCAAACAACAGTTCCATCTTTAGAGAGGAAGATAATCCTCTTTTAACAACCAGGCACTTGTATACCAAGAAATGCTGTTATGGGGAGCTCTGTGATGGTTTGGGTTTGTCAGCTGCAGAAGCTGAAAGAGCGGGTACAGTCCATCTGCGGCAGCATATTTGGGGTGTGGCGGCTGTTTCCTCACTGTCTGGGCACCTGGGAGAGCAACAGGACAGGATTAAGGCTTATAGCCTGGGCTACTCTGGTGGATCCCACGAGCAGGAAGGGAAGGCAGTGCTCTTGGCTTTATTGTCTTGGGGAGATAGTGTCCCTGAGCTGAAGCAGAAGAAATGAATGTGGAAAATCTGCTTTCTTGGCTCAGAGCTGCAGGAGTTGCCTGGTTTAAGTTGGAGACAGCTATGACTCATCCCCTGAAGCACTGGGTGACAGTTAGATAGCAGGCGTACGGAGTAACGTGGACACTGGGCTTGGGAACCTTAGGAAAACTACTGTTTGTCAACACAGGAAATGAAATTTATTTCAGCCACTGTTGGGAAGAGAAATAGCATGGGAAGGGAAAAACCCAGCTTTTCTAGAAGGTAATAGAGTCAGAAAACCTGGTGGAATCAGAGCAGTGTCTTAGAGTAAAGTAGGCAAAATAAATCAAGCTTTTTCTGTAAGACCAGTACTAAGCTTAGGTGTCTAAAGTAAAACTTTTTCATAATACAGAATGAAAGTCAGAGAATAAGGAATAAAAATGGTCAAGAAATAATGTTAGCTGGACATAATGGTGCATGCCTGTAATCCCTCTTGCTCAGAGACAGAGGCCGTTGGTTCACTTGAGTGTAGAAAGCCTGGGCAACACAGAGAGACCTCACCTCAAAAAAGAAGGGAGGGATGAAGGGAAGAAAAAGTTAAAAATTTTTATTCAGTGTTTTAACAAACTACTGTAATATGTAATATACTTTAAGCTAGTACTGTTGGTATACACCTGTAATTCCAGCTACTTGAGAGGGTGAGGCAGGAGAATCACAATTTTGAGGCCAATCTGGGTAACACAGTAAGATCCCACCTCAAACCCCCAAAACAACAATGAAAAACCTAAAATATTTTTGTCATACTGTTTTAACCTAGAAACTGGGTAAAGGAAACCTCCCTCAGCTGTTGTCTGCAATGGGGAGAGGAGGTGGACATGGATGTGGGGCTTCTTGTCACCTGCAGCACTTGCTGTAAGCTGGAGTTCTCTGTGGCATGGCCAAGGTTCTTAGCAGCGTGTTGCCAGTCTCTGGAGGCACTGGGTCATCGCGGCTGGGGTGGGTGCTGGCATCTAGTAGGTGAGACTGGGGATGCTGCACAGGATGACCCCTCCCCAGCAAGAGATTGCTGACCCGAGTGTCACCAAGGGTCTCATTTTACCCTTTGAGGTCATTAGGCATCATTTTGAAGTGGTACAAGAGTAGACTAGTGATTTCTTGACCTCTCAAAAATACTGCTTTAAAAAAAAAATGAGAAAGGAAAAGGAGGGAAGTCCAGCTGTTCTGAAAGTGTTCCATCACCCAAGCTGAGCTGGGAAGGTAGGCTTAATTGTATTGGCTGCTTTGTGTTCTTTTTTGTCTTCGAATTTGAGCAGTGTAAATGTCACTATTCTCAGGGTCTATCTGCAGGTTCAAGGCCTCTGTATTTAATATCTTTTTTTAAACTACCTAGCCTTCTAGTTTGCTCTTTGAATGTGGGAACCCTACAGCATCTCCAGCAAATAGTACAGGGATGGTTTCAGGTGAGCGAACCCTCAGCCATAAACTTACAAGTGTAAAGATGTACATCTAACAGTTGGGTATCATTTCGTTTCTTCTCCTGCTCGTCCTGACCTAGGAAAAGGAGACCATACTTCTGTTGGGTGTACCGGCCCATGTCTTTCTAAAGCACTCCGGGTTGGCAGGAGTACTGCACCACAGTACAGGGCAGAGCCTCAAGTGAGACACATTCTGGCTTGAACAGAACTGGCCGAATGCTAGACTGTATAAAAGACACAGCCCCTGCTGCAGCCACCCTGGGTTCCCGTTTGGAGGGTGGGAGCCTGAGCTGCTCTCCCTAGGGCATATCCTACATTTCAACCTCAGGGCTACAGCTGTGGTCAAACCCCAGGACCCAGGGTGGGGTGCAAGGCTTACCTGGGTCACAGACAGGGCCTCCCTGAGCCATCTGGGATCTGGGCAGACCCTTCTCATGTTCCTCACCCTCAGCAGGTTGCTGGAGGTACACTTGGAATTTGTCTGCAGCGATGAGATCCCGGATTTGGGACCCTGTCGACAAGGCTGAGCATGAGAGCAGCAGGAGACAGAGAAGAAAGCCCCGCCTGGGGAGGCTAGTGGGAAGGTTCCCCAGGAAGCCTGTGGCTGTTAGAGGCGCAGTCTGGTCCCCTTGGCGCTGGGCCGGCTTTATAGCCTCCCAGGGCCCTGCTCATTGGGCCTGGCCACCTCCCTTTAAGGCCAGCATTAACCATTTTTTTGCTGGCCTCTTTTCTCCCATACTTGGGCAATGAGCTCAATGCCACTAGATACATGGAAGTTTTCAGTGTAGTTGCTTTTCCTCTTTACTTTTTTTAAATTAAAAAAATTATAATAGATATTGTTTATATGATGGATAATAGTCTAGCATCATTTGTTTAGACAAGCAACATTTTTCCTGTTTGTTTTAGCACCTTACTGACTTTAAAACTAAACACTGAATTTCTTAAGTTAATATAGTAGCACGTGAGTAACACATAGAGAATTAAAATTATGACTTTCACAAAAACATTTGCAGAAAATAACTTACATCTGAGAAATAGCAGGTATTTTGGCAAGAAATTCAGATTCCAGGTTGCTTTGCTGGTGTGTTAGTCTTGCTTCTCTTCTGCTCCAGAGGCCATCTGGTGGTCCCTGTCTTCCAGGTGCTGCTGGTGGATGAATAAGGCCCTCAGTCCCACTGCAGCCGCTTTGCTAGGTGCTGCCGACCCTGACTTCTGTATGCTTGAGCCTGGCTTCCATCACCAGATATCCCATCTACTGCTTGTTGGGTTTTTACCCTCCACTTTGCTTTTTTGTTTGGAGTTTTTCGAGACAGAGTCTCAGTATGTAGTTTAGACTAGTCTTGAACTCATTGTGTAGCCCTGACTGGCCTTGAACTTTCAGTGAGCCTCCTGTCAGCCTCCTGAGGACTGGGATTACAGATGTGTACATACCTGGCTAACCTCTACTTTGGAGAGAGGTTGGTATGGTCACCCTGGGGCAGAGACAAGTCTCAGATTTGAGTATTCAGTTCCTGAGGCCCCCGTTACCTTAGACCTGAGCTGCCCAGCTAAATTATTTGGTCTTCACAAAAATTAAATTTTAACTGATCTCATTGTACTTTCTTTCTGCTGTTTTTATTTATCTTTGTTTTGTTTTGTTGTTTTTTTGGGTTGGTTTGGAGAGGGGCAGTACTGGGGGTTGAACCCAGGGCCTTTACTCTGAGCTATATTCCCAGCCTTTTTTAAAAAATTTCAGACAGAATCTCATTAAGTTGTCTTAACTGGGGTCAAACTTTTAATCCCCCTGCTTCAGCCTCCCCGAGTGCTGGGTTTGCAGGTGTGCACCACAATACCTGACTTCTTTTACCTTTTGATGTTTTAAAGCTGTGAGTTTGGACAGTCATCTTTTATGTGCCATGCACAAACACTGTACCCCAAGGGCAGGTGGAAGTAGCACTCCTACAAAAGACCACCAGAGGCTTGGAGAGGAGGTGTTTGTGCCCAGGATGCAGGCAGTCACCTGGTCGCTCATCTTCTGAGTTTTCTGTTTTGTAGTAAACAAATGTGTTTCAAAGCATTCCATATGATACTGATTTGAAATCTTTCAGAATTGTATTTTGGAACTAACATAAATATTTTTAAACAGAGTATGGCGTTAAATTTTTTATGGAAAAATACTACAATTTGGGGTTCTTCCAGCTGCAGAAATTCTGACTCTACTATGTTAGCTTTTTTTATTTGAGTAGCATGGTAAAAGAACAGTTTGGCCCTAGATATCTTTTGACCAGCTGCAAAGCCAAGAAGATTTCAACATTAAAAATGCCCATGACACCATTTTGAAAGAAATAAGTCATGAGAAAGTACAGCTTCCTCTTGAATTAAATAAATAAAATAAAAACCCAAGCCTTGAAATAGCCAAAGCATGTCACTTAAAAATAGCTCTCACACACCCACTGCCCAGGGCCTGCCGCCTATAGGAGAGGTGAGAGACTGCAGGCCCCTCAAGGCCCTGAGTCTGCTGCTCCTTGACCATATACTTGCTAGTAGGTTTGCACAGGGTTTGCGCTGGTGGCAGATGCTCTGACTTTGAGCTCCTGATGCAGGACAGGCCACTGCACTTGAGGCCCCAGATAGTTCTGCTGGAGAACTAGGTGGTAAGGCAACTTGTCAGATCACTCAGCTGCTTAGTGCAGGGGTGGAACTGAGTGGGAGGGACTTAGTCCTGTGGCCCTCCTTTTGAAGTGAGGATGAGCAGGGTCTTGGGGAGGTTTCCGGAAAGCCTTAAGACCTTTCACATTTAAGCCTGGCATCTGATGAGAACCTCCTCGTGCTGTCATTCATGGAGCTCTGCCTGCCCTGCTTCAGGGATCCCTCTTGAGAGCTGTGGCTGGCTTTGAGCCACTATTCCACGCACTGGTGTGGGATCGAGCTCGCAGGGACACGGCACGAGTAGCTACCACCAGGGCAGCCTGGGATCAGGCCATGTGGCATCCATCTTCCTAAGAGCCTTGGCTGCCACACTACATTGTGGTCATCTCCTAATGTTGTTCCATTGTAGAATGTTCTTATGGATTTTCAAAGAAGATAAAATATATTTTGTCCAAACCAGGATGGGATAAATGGAAGTGGAAAGAGCTGACAGAGAGTCCAGTCAAATCACCTTGCATTTCATTAGGTTTGCAAACAGCCAGATAAGGCTTAACACATAGAGAACAAACACCAGTAAGACAAGGTGGTTCATCTTTGGCCCAGAAGCCCTGGCAAGAGGCATCCCCAACCCCTTTCCTCACGGCTCATGCACACAGCCATTTTCTGGGGCAGTTGCTCATTCCACCAGCTACTACACATTCCCTCCGCATTTGCTCCCTTTGTCTTTCTCACCTGCCTGTTCTCCTCAGTGGCATGGGAACTGCCCCCACACCTTGTGATCCAGGGTCTCTGTCCCTCCTGTGGCAACCTGAAGCCCTGAGGCACAGTATCATGGTCCAAGCAAGCCCACTGTTTGCCATAGCCAGAGTCTGTCTGTCCAGTTCTTCCACATTTGACTATGTGATGCTGGCCATTCACCTGAGCTGTCTCAGCCTCAGTGGCCACTTGTAACATGAGGTGTTTGGACTGGGGTGATGAAACCAGATAGCTCTGTAAGATGCCTTTTGACAGTGTTGGTCCCCTGCTTTATTTGTAGGAGTTTCCCTTCCACCACTCTGCCACCACCTCTCAAAAAGCAGTGACCCTATCGAGAGCCCAGGCACGGCATCATTTGCACCAGATAAATCTGAGTGACCTCGGCTTTTCTCTTCTGTGGGCACTCATGAGGGAGATGGCCTCTTGGTTAGAGGTGCTTGTGGGGTCACTTGCACACTTTGACTTCCTCAAACCACATCAGTGAGGAAGTTTAATCTATGTTGGAAACACAGCATGAGGCTTGGGCGCATCCTCCTCTGGGTGTTTCTGCTCTCACAAAGGCAGACACCTTCATGCAGAACACTTGTGTATTTTCTCTCATGATTCAAACTTAGGGGGAGCAGGGAGCTCAGAGTCTGTTCTTGTTGCCTCCCACCTCAGTATGATTCTCACAAGGCAGTTTCAAACCTGTTGTCCTCAAGAACTGCACAGGTCACCCGGCAGCAAGTGGCAGGCTGGGATTGTGCCCTCCTGGGTCTGTGCCCCCAAAGAGTCCTCTGCACAGTCTTCCATTCTGGCTTCAGACATTTGTCTTCCTGGGTGCCAGCCTGTCCTTTACCTTGGGGCATGAATCTATGGAGCTGGCAGCCAGCTCCTTGAATGAAGCGAGCATCTTCGTGTGGCAGGACCCCAGATATCACATGGGGTGTGTGTAGCACAGATGCTACCCTCACTGTGCAGGCTGTTTCCTAGAGAAGGTCAAGCTCGGCAGTCTGATTGTGCTGTGTTTTCTAGCATGAGAAGGAATTTATAGTGCTCAGGTTGTCACAGCCTCCACCCTGCAGCACCAGCAGGGAGCAGTCCTGGTGGCTCCATGGGTGTTGACTTTCTGGACAGCTGGCTCCTTTCTGTGGTTGCTGGGAGCGTCCTGGTCACTTCCTCTTAATTCTTTGAGGGCGATGGCAACCAGAACTCGGTGCATGTAGCTCACAGAAGTGTGGACAAATGATGCCTTCTGCACTCTACTTAGAAAGCATTTTTGGGTGGGATGCTCCAGAAGGAGAGGCTCCTGACCTGGGTCCTTGTCCCAGCCCCAGCTTCAGTGACCACTAGGTTGTGTTCCTTTGGGAGACCAGATAGGCTCCACTGATTCCCTCCACTCCTACCATCAGTTCTGATTTTCTCCTTTGAAGTTAAGATTTCACGCACGCTTGCTTTGGATGAGAGTGTCTGCTCACTGCTAGAAACACACTTTGCGATGGTTTCTTAGTTTACTGCTGGCTCTAGGTCTTTTCTTTGGCTCCTTATCTCTGCTGTGTCCAGGCCTTTGTGACATGAATGGTAAGTGGCCAGGCGTAGAGACAGAGAGCCAGAGTCAGGGCAGCACCAGCCCTATCTCTGTGGGTCTTGCCTAAAGCTTTGTGGCCTGGTTCCCCACAGAGTGGTCTTTGGTGGGGTCTGGAGTCCCTGTGGAGAAGCCAATGGTAGTGTCTGGGATTCCTATAGAGGGGCCTTCAGTGGGGTCTGGAAATCCTGCAGAGGAACCCTTAGTGGGTTTTGCAGTCTCTTGCTGCTCCTGCCCCACCCCCAGTCAGAGCGGAGGCTTTTTTAATGTTTCATGTTGGACCCCCTTATAAGCCTTTTTAAAGGACAGGATCCTACTGTTTGAGAACTGCCAATGGACATTTTTGCGGTTAGGTTTCTAAATTTAGTCCTTTGACCGAATCACTCAGGAACTCAGTATAATTAGGGACTCCAGGCTTGTCCTATTTCTCTCCTTCGAGTCTTGGAATCTGTTGTTTCTGCCAGAAGCCTAAACGCACGGGAGCTTTTCATGACCCTACCTGATTCTGAACTGCAAACTGTTGTCATCTGTTCTTGGACAGTACTTAGTAACTTAGAGGCTTCCTCTTCTGCATGAGTGCCATGAGGGGTCTGAGCATGAACCACTAAAAGCTGGGTGAAATGTACAGATCAACTGTTTTCAGGCACTGGAACTACAGGCATGCAGACCTGAGCCTGTGAGCCAGTGCCCTGTGCTCCAGCCTGTTGTCTGATATTGTCTTCATCCATAGCATGGATCAGGGATTCAAGCAGAGCAGGGTTGGCTGCCAGAGCTGAGGGTACAGAACTTAAATGTCTGGGAAGCTGAGAAAGCGCTACCAGCAGAGGACATACCATCATGAGGAGAGACCTGGAAATCTGGATGGCAGTCTTCCGGGCTCTGCATGGGGTAAGGACTCACAGGGTCAGTCTGAGCAACTAATGGTCTGTGTTCCCACTCTCTCCAGCCAGAGTACAGAGCCATCTTTGAACAGGTATGTACTAGTTCTGTTCTCTGTTGCTATAATAAGCTACCTGAGGCTAGCTGAGTTGTAAATGAAAGAGGTTTAATACACTAGAGGAAGGATACCCTGTTTAACAAATGGTGCTGGGAAAATTGACTATCCACATGCAGAAGATTGACTCTAGACCCATCTCTCTCACCGTGCACTATAGTAAAATCAAAATGGATCAAAGATCTAAATGTTAAAACAGAAACACTTAATCTGCTGGAAGATAAAATAGGTATAACTCTTGAACATGTAGGTATAGGCAAGGACCTCCTAAACAGAACTTCAGTTGCACTAGAAATAATGCCAAGAATCAACAAATAGGATCGTACAAAATTAAAAAGCTGCTGTACAATGAAGGAAACAACCAACAAAGTGCAGAGACAACCTACAGAATGGTAAAAATTTTTGCCAGCTATTCCTTGGACAGAGGACTAATATCTAGAATTTATAAAGAACTCAAAAAATTAGACCCCCCCAAATTTAAAAATTGGCAACTGAAATGAATAGACACTTCTCAAAAGAAGTACACTTGGCCAGTAAGTACATGAAAAGACGTTCAACATTGCTGACTATTAGAGAAATGCAAATTAAAACAACACTGAGGTTCAATGTTACTCCAGAAAGAATGGCTATCATCCAGAAATCAAATAATAGCAAATGAAGAGCTGGGCGTGGTGGCGCACGCCTTTAATTCCAGCACTTGGGAGGCTGAGGTAGGAGGAGCGTTGTGAGTTCGATGCCGGCTTGGGCTACAACGCAAGCGCAAGGCCGACCTGAGCTACATAGTGCGACCCTGCCTCAAAAAACTAGGGCCGGGAGTTTGGCTCAGCAGCTTAAGTGCCTGTCAGGCAGGTGTGAGGTTGTGAGTTCAACCCCTGGTGCTGGAAAAAAAAAAAAAAATAATAATAATAATAGCAAATGCTAAGTGGGCATGATGACACATGCCTATAATCCCAGCATTCAAGAAGCTGAGGCAGGAGGATCACTGCATGTTAAGGCTAGCCTGAACTCTACATAGTTCAAGACCTTGTCTCAAAAAGAAACAAACGCTGGCAAGGCTGCAGGGGAAAGAGAAACCCTTCTACATTGTCGGTGGGAATGTAAATAGTACAACCATTACAGAAATCAGTATGGAGATTCCTCAAAAACTGAAAGTAGACATTCTGTTTGATCCAGCTATTCTCCTTCTAGGTATCTTCTCAAAAAAGTTAAAGACGTCATATTACAATCATACATGCATACCCATGTTTATAGTAGGACAATCCATAACAGCTAAATCTTGGAAGCAGTCTGTATGCCCATTGACAGGTGAATGCATAAAGTAACTGTGGTATTTATACACAGTGAAGTACTACTCTGCTATAAAGTAGAAAAAGCTCAAGTCATTTATAGAAAATGGACGCACCTCGAGACCATAATGTTAAGTGAAATAAATCAGCCAAGCTTTAATGCATGTTTTTCTTATATGACAAACCCAAAGTATAAAGAGCAAGCCAGGCTTGGTGGCACATGCCTTTAATCCCAGCACTCAGGAGGCTGAGGTAGGTGGAGCGTTGTGAGTTCAAGGCCGGCTTGGGCTACAATGCAAGCGCAAGGCCAGCCTAAGCCACATAGTGTGACCCTGCCTCAAAAAACTAGGACTGGGAGTTTGGCTCAGTGACTTAAGAGCCTGTCTGGCAGGCGTGAGGCTGTCAGTTCAATCCCCAGTGCCACTAAATAAATAAATAAATAAATAGCTAGCGAGCAAAACAAAAGATCAATAATAAGAAACAGAAACATAGATCTTTTGCAGATGGGAAGGGGACCATGAGATGGATAGAGGGGAAGGGGATAAAAAAAAGAATTAAGATGCATTATATACATGTACCAACTTCCCATAAGAAATCTAATCATTATACATTGTGAATGTGTACTAATTTTAAAAAATAAAAATGGGAAAAAAGAAAAGCTGTTTATTCAGTTTTGGAGGCTGAACCCCAAAATCAGGTGGCCCTGGGATTCAGCCTCTGGTGAGGCTCCTCAGCTGGGTCACATCACAGCAGGTGACATCATGTTGAGAGAGACCAGGTGGTGAAACAGGAAGCCAGAAAGAGATCGGGCAGGGGACTCTGCAGTCTCCCACTCAGCCCTACCTCTCTTAAAGATCCATCCACCCCAACAGTGCCACACTGGGAACCAAGTTTCCAACACAGGAAACCTCAGGGAATGCACTCAAACCATTTCCAAACCTTAGCAGCGCATGACAGTTGGTAGAGACTCACAAGGGGTGACCCTTGGTGTCCAGGCTGGATTAGCTCAAGGGTTAGTGTTCCTGTCGATCCTGATTAACAAAGCTAAACAAAGAATGTCAGCAGAACCACAGGTATTTGCAAGTAATAACTGCCCACCAAAGTAAACTTTAATACTCTGTAAAGAGAGACAATGAAATTCAAACATTCAGCAAGGAAAAGCCACAGTGTCTGGCATCTAAACCCAGAGTGACTGCATTATGGGAAAAGGTGGCCATCACGGGTCTGCACTGGGACTATTCCTGGATGATCTCCCTGGGTGGAGACATGTTTCTCAGACTCCCAACTTTGTCATTCATCCCTGGTGCCCCCCAGGCATGCTGCCAGTAGACCTCACTCTTGCACACACTGTATCAATTTTACAAATAAGAGTGAGTGAGTGAAGGAAGGAAATAGGAGTCTTTTAAAGCATTTGGGAATTTTAATAATGTATCACAGCTACTCCACTGTAAAAGATCCAAATCCTTTCTCTCCTGAAGAAATTTGCAAAGCTGTGAACACTGAAAAGAAACTCACCATAGACATCCTTTTGTTCTTTAGTTCTCATACCAACATTAAAATAAACATTAAGCTCTCTAGTTTTAGATTTTGTAAAACTGGAGAGAGACCTTCACCTGCATGTCTCTTTTCTCTACTCAACAAGAAAATCTTAATAAAACTCAGCAAGAATGACAGATGTAAACTCTGGAATCAGATGAATGACTATGTCTTGTATTTTGTGTTTTATGTGTCACCAGTGTGTCTGTGGACATGTCAGATGGGACTGGCAGGGCTTTTGAAACATGGATGCTTCACTGACCTGCCAGACCTCCTGGGCACAGGACTCACCACCTGCCAGGTCTCAGTGGAACAAAACAGCTTTGGATTTAAACCAACTTTCGGGTGATATTCTCACAGCTCTGATGGTGATGACAAAATTTAAAGAGAACTTTCGTGGCAAAATTTCTGTTGCCTGGATTTCCTGGTACTATTGAAGGTTGACCAGCAACAACTGTTTAGGACCAGATTACAAGCCACAGAGTTATTTGAGTGATATTTTTATTTCCCAGTTTCCCTTTCTGTCCTTTGGTTGGGGTGGGAGTAGAGGAATATGCAAGCAGTAGATGAGCTGATTGTGGGCCCCCAACCACAGTCAGGGTACTTCCAGCTGCATGGAGACATGTCTGTGGCAGTCTCTGCTCCCACGTCACTACATCTGCCATATGCACGGTTGCTTGAGGTTTGACTGTTGTTTTGGACCTTTGCATAGACTGAGTTTAATGCCCCAGACCTGATTTTTAATAAGCATCTTCCAAACCTTCATGTTGTCCTCTTTGGAGCTTCCCAGGAGAATCTGAGTTTCAGCAAAAAGGTAGTTTTTCCTAACTGCCAGAAAGGCTCTGCCACTTGCTGGTGTGGTTCATGCCAGCAGGCAGACTCAGACCTAGTCCCATACTCTGCTCAAGGGGACACTATGACTAGTCCCTCCTCCTCTGTACTTCTGGGCAAGGAGCCCTGGGAGGTGCAGTAGCATGAATCTACCGGGCTGGCGACGAGGGTGATCAGGGAGTTCCCACAGCTCTCCACAAATAGGACCAACTCAGTGAGGTTCATGAGCATCTTGTTCTTCAGGGAGCCAGTGTCCCTCTGCAGGTTCTAGCCAGCCCATTGCAAGAACAGCATGTCATAAAAGAGTCCACAGGCAAACATACTTAGAGTGACAGCCAGCACTACCTGGTACAGTGAAGTTGCCCCTTCTAGGCAGGGGCTGCCTGCCAGCTTGAGGACAAGACCTCCAGGGAGCCAATTTGAGAGCCAGTGAGCTACAGGTGGCCCAGGCCCAGGTGGCAGCCAGGCTCACTACAGGCTTCAAGGGGCCCTAGTCCCTTGAGAAGGTAGCCCAAGGTGCCCAGCAGTAGGGCAGAACAAACATGGTGCCCTGCAGGTAGGAACCATTAAAGTAGCAGATGCTGGAGAGAGAGAGAACTCCGCAACCTAGGTTGGTCATAGGCATGTAGTTGGGCCTGCTGACTCCACTGAGTGACGTCAGTGTTATTACCAGGATGCTAGTGACCATGAGGCCTGAAAGCAGCACATCCAGGGCCCCCAGTGTGATATGACCTCACATGAAGGTGGTTGAATTGAAGAACACAGTCACCAAGCTCAGAGCGACAAACAGCAGCGTACACACAAACACATCTGGAGACAATGTTGTGCATGGTGGTGACACCTCAGTGGTTGGGGACACATGGCTTAGGTAGTAGTTCCAAGACATGTGAGAGTCCCATCTCCAGGGGAACCTCTGTGATCTGCAACAGAAGCACGTGCCACGCAGTCATGGGCAGGCTCAGCGAGAGACAGGCCTTGGGGGACAGGGGACAGCATCCAGCCTGTGAGCGAGAAGCTTGCTCAGAATGGTGATGTTTGGGCCCAGCTCCATTTTGAGGGCATGTGGGTACAGGGATTGGTGTCTCCAACAGTAGAGAGGCCAATGCTATGGGATGCCCGAGGTTGGGGAGCAAGGACCCCTGCCTCCTTTCTAATCCCCTCTACTGCCATCACTGCATGCCTGGAAGAACCTCATTCCTCATCAGCTAAAAGACATCCTGGCATACAGTCCCAATGGAGCGCTACTCTGCTGGAACAAGTGACTAAGCACAGATCCCTGGGAGCCAGCTCTTGGCAGTACTGTCCTCCCTGAAGAGGAGAGATTTCCAGGGAACAGAGTTCTAGGATTTCTGATTTTGAGTCACTCAGTGGTCTGGCCTCTGTGCATATCATGGAAGTTACCCAGAATCCACACTGATTAGAGGCAGGGCATGACTTTGCATTTGTGATCTGGCTTCTGAACCCTGAGTAATTCTGTCCTCCATCAGAACCTCTTATTGCTGTTAACAGACACTAGAGACTGGGGTGGCAGGTTGGGGATGCTGGCTTCTGGGATTGTCAGGACTGTTGTCTTTCATCCAGGAATTGTTT
Source organism: Dasyprocta punctata (assembly GCA_004363535.1). Taxonomy (NCBI): domain Eukaryota; kingdom Metazoa; phylum Chordata; class Mammalia; order Rodentia; family Dasyproctidae; genus Dasyprocta; species Dasyprocta punctata. Next base: position 7,698 of record RJWM01007529.1, on the reverse strand, counting down.
TATTACAGTGGCTATAAATTCGTGGGGCTGGGGCTTTAAACAATGAACTGTTCTGCAGAGCTGTCTCTGGTTACTGAAATAATTTTGTATCTATACAAATGTCCTCTTTCTCCCTTTAAAATTTAACTAAATAGTCTGTGAGGCCAAGAGTTAGGATTGCTGTTTATTGAAGGTAGTAAAATTGGAAGCACAAGTTTGGAGGTGGGTTCTGGGGTTTGAAGCCTGGGCCTTCCCCAATCCATTTGTATTATTTCTTTGGCAACAGGGTGTCACTAAGTTGCCAGCAGTCCTCTTGCTTCAGCCTCCCAAAGTGCTGGGAATGAAAGCATGCACTACCACAATGCCTGGCTGGAAGCATAATCTTAATGGAAAGCACAAGGCTAGCCTGCCTCAGCCATCTCTGTTTTCTTGGAATGGGCTGCTGCTCTGGACCATGCATGTTGTGTGCACAGGTGTGTGGGAACACATGCTGCTGCTGGCCCAGGCTGTTAGATACACACAACATGACCACAGACTGCAGACATGAAACTCAGAAATGGAGAGGAAAAGTGAGTGGCTAGTTTCCTCCTAATGTATAACAGTCAGAATAGCGTGTCGTGTCCTTGGACATGTGTGCAGTACCCTGTAGACTGAACCGTGCCTGTCAGCCTCTATCAGACTGTCATCAGTAGGTTCTCTCCCATAGGACAGGGAAAGGACTACAGGTTCAACCATATGCAGCCCTCTCCCCGAGGCGTGGAATGTGCCACGTCACTTCAGTCCAACTTCTCAGCCCCGCCGTGCACCCGTGTGTCCTACACGTGTTCCAGAAGAGAGGCTCACGTGGCTCCCACTCTCACCCTGCATTCCTCCTTCAGTTTTTCTTCGGCATCAAGTGCATTTTTAGGATTTTCTTTGGTGAAAACCCTTTAGTGTTTGCTGGTGCTGAAAACTGTCTTTGTCTTAAAATGTGATGGTTTTCTAGCATTAAAATGCCAGAATGGCTTTGTTCACCCTGTGCTGGGACTCAGCCTCCTGTGCTGGGACTCTGTCCTCTGCATCTTCAGCTGTCTCCTTGCCTCATTTTCTCCCTTCCTTCCTAAATGATGACCAGACGCCATCTTCCTTGCCAGTGCTCTCCGCGGACCTGTGTTTCAGTCACGGCCTTTCCCTTTAGCGATGGCTCATCAGCTCCTGAAACCATCTTTCTAGTTTTTAGCTTTAGTTTTTGTGTTTTGTATTTCTGGAGGTTGTGTTGTGGCTTTTTAAAAAAATCTCACATCCTTAAAGTTTCCCCTTCCTTGAAGATGGCTTCAAGCATATCTTTTAATTTCTGTCTCTGGTTACCTCTGAATAGGATATTGGATGATGTACTTGAAAATGTAGAAATAATTTGTAAGTGAGAATAGGATATTAGATGATGTACTTGAAAACTTAGAAATAATTTGTAAGCGAGAGTAATTTGCTCCAGAGCATATTTGTTTGTGCTTCCATGAGGCAGTTAGGGACTCCCCACATTTGCAGGGCTGGAACACAGGGCCCCAGCCCAGGCCAGCATGACCATGACCGTGGTTCTACATGACCGTTCATACTGGTGCCCCTCTGTGGCTGTGCATGGGCTTCGTGGCTTCTAGGTCAGGCCACGCTGTTGCTGGAGGTCTGACTGCCTTGAAGGGGCAGGCCTGAGGAGCAAAACACTGCCCATCCATGTTACTCACCCTTTATTTGCCTGGTAATATTTACATCTTGTCTTTTGGGGAGTTTGTTTCTGCTTTTAAATGTTCACACCTCCCCCCCACTAATTCTTGTTTCTTTTTAAACTGGTTTTCAGTATGTAACAAAGCCCACCAATATCAGAACAAGAGTCCAGGGCAGGCCACTCTGTCTGCTGAGGGGCCTGCTGGTGTCTTGGCACTACATGAGGCCACCTTTGACCAGCATGCCCTTTGTCCTGCAAGCCTGCAGGGGCCAGGTAGGTCCACACACTCATGGGTGTGTGTCTGGCTCTTTCAGTCTGATGAAACACAAAAGTGAGTCGTGATGTTTTCCATCCGCTAGTGCTTAAGGACCTGAGCGGAGTGGAAATTAAGAATCATGGCCAGCCTGAGAGGAAGTGAGTTGGACCGTTTGTCTCATCAGGCGGAGTGGGAAGAAGCCTTCTGAATGCTGACCGCAGGTCAGGAGACAGATTGTCTCTGCAGATGTCCGATCTCTGCAGCTGGTCAGCGCTTCATGTGGGCGACTGTCTGTGAACATCTACTGGCAGGTGCTGCCCTGGCTCTCAGCAGTCAGCTCTGCTCCGATTTGACTGTGGCCAGGCAGATAAAGGTGATGCCTGCCCTTGGCCCTGAGCACATGAGGGATACTTCAGCCCCCTGGAAAGTCTGTGGGCTGCTGCCTGCCACGTGTGAGTTTTTCTGTAGGGCAGGCAGGGACCTTTCTGAGGTGGCTAAATGTTTGATGTAGTATCTGTCACTTTCTTGTGCAGTGTGATATGGTGCATCATCTCGGCCCATAGGAAGCGTTATCTGGTTTTGTCACCTGCTCCCATGGAACATGTGGGTCTCCATATCCCAGCCATGTGGCTGGCACCAGGGTAACCTTCCCAGACTAGGCACATAACAGAAAGGAACCCTCTGCTTAGTAGTGCTAGGCTTCCCCTACTTTCCTGATGTTCAGGCTGTGCTTCACTAGGCTCCAGTCATGTTCCAGCATGTTGTAAGTTCTGGGGCTTTTGCCCAGGGCTCCTCAGGGCAGGAGGGTTGCATAGGCACAAATGCCATGTATACCCTGTCAGCCCACCTTCCTTTACCTTCCCAGCCTCTGATGCAGGGTTCTCCTCTTCACACCTAAGCTCTGCAGTATGGGTCCTGCTGAGGCCAGCTTGTGAGGTATAATGGGTATCTGAGCACTGCCTGGGTATTCACCTTAATGCTGTGTGCCACCCTGTGCCACCCAGTGGCCCTGGACCGTGTCTTGGTCAGGAGGGGCCAAGCCTCCTGAGAAATCTGAGATCAGCCTTCATGGCTGCCCACTGGGGATCCAGGCCTCACACTTACTCAGCCACTGAGCTACACCCCGGCCCTTTTCCAATTTTGTTTTAAGATAGTCTCAGAGTTGCCCAGGCTGTCCTTGAGCTGTGATGCTCTTACCTCAGCCTCTGGAGTAGCTGGGACAACATGTGTGTGCCACTGTGCCTGGCTACTTTGTGTGTGTGTGTGTGTGTGTGTGTGTGTGTGTGTGTGTGTGTGTTACTGGTGATTGAACCCAAAGCATTAACTCCAGCCTTTTCTTTGTCTGTATTTTATTTTGAGGTAAGGTCTCACCAAATCATAATTTGCCCAGGATGGGCTGGAATTTGTGATCCTCCTGCCTCAGCCCCCCAACGTGCTAGATTACAGGTATGCACCACCATACCTAGCTCACTTTTTCTTTTTGACTGAAGAGATAGTGTAACAAAAACCTGGAGGACATTGCTCCAGAAATTGTCTACAATTCAGTTTTTGCTGCCCAACCCCTTGCCCACCCTCTCCTGGCTCCCATGTATTTTGGGCTTCTTTTTGGCTTTCACTGTCTTTTATTCCCCTCCTATCCTCACCTTAACTCCCCAAAAGAGATGAAGGACAGAGAGGGAAGGACCAAGCAGGGAGTCCAGGTTAAGCTGGGGTCCCAAGCATCACGTCCTGTGCTACTAGTGGTTCTCTGGTCAAGTATTTGCTGGATGTTGGCCAGAGCATTTCATGTCTTAATGGCCCACTTAGACCACAGCCTCCACATGAGCAGGGCACAGCTGTGGTCACACTGTATAGTGGAGGCAACTGAGTCATAGGGGGCCGAGATGTTTTGCTCCTGGTGAGCAGATAGCTAGCTATGTGATGAAGATGTACATCTCAGTAGTTTGTCCAAGAAGCTGCATCTTGGTTGCCATGTTGGTTACTTTTCTCTCATTGCTGAATCAAAATACCTGACACCCAACATTAAGGAAAAGAAAGATTTATGTAGCTCACAGTTTGTGGAGGTTTCAGTCCATACTCAACTGGCTCCAAGGCAGAGTGATATGGCAGAGGACAAAAGTTCATGGCAGCAGAAAACAGCAAAAGCAACAAGAGCAAAAACGGAGGAACACAAGAGCAAGTCTCTTTCTTTCCCTTTTATTGCATGCAGGCTACCCACCCCAGGGCATGTGTAGCACTCACACCCATAATCCTGGCATTGGACCATGAATCAATCACAAACTCTAGAAACCCACCTCCATGACTGAATGAGCCTTTGAGGGGGACAAACATAACGTAGACATGTACCATAATAGTTACTTTCTCATCACTAAGACACAATACCCAACATACACAGATTAGAGGAGGAGAGGTTTATTTTTGGCTTAGAGTTGGTAGAGATTTCAGTCCATGGTCCACTGAGCCAAGAAGACAGCATGACACAGGGGCATGGTGTCAGAAAAGTTGCTCACCTCATGGCAGACAGGAAGCAGAGAGTGAGGGAGGAAGGGAGATAAACCCTTCTGAGTCATGCCCCAGTGACCTGTGTCTTCTGACAGGTCCCACCTCCTAAGAGCAAGTCAGCTGCAAGCCCCATAATCCAGTCACTTCTCAGAAGTCTCACCTGTAAGTGTGAACTCTTGGGGAGACATCTGTCTTGTAAACCATAGCATGTACATTGTTTTAATGCCCATGTTTAAGAATCTTTACTTGAGGAGGGAGACCAAGATGGTGAAATGGTAAGCAGCAGAGAAAGCACCTCTCAGAGAGTCACAATCCACACACTGAAATATAGCAACATGAGGAAGACAAGAAGGAGGGAAGTGAGTCCCCTGGACGTAGGAAGAATCTGAAGTGCAAATTGAATCCCATGGAGAGAGTGAAGAGAGAAACTTCAGTGAAGAAGAAGTAGGTAGCCAGTAGCACCTTCTCCCTGAGACAGGACTCACTGCGTGAGAAGAGCAGTCCAAACCTACAGACACACAGTGATGGCTGGCGAACCCAGAGGCCTCTGTAGAAAGATGCAGCAGTGAATGTGAAGGACTGTACTGGCTGACAGTGTGTGTGTAGAGCTCAGTCCTCCCACAGGAGAGAGCAGTTGGCCTGGAGCCATCTTGGGAGATGGGCCGGCTGAGATCAGAACTCCAAATTGCTGCTGGCTCCATCTAGTGATTCTCAGCTGGGCTCAGACCTGAGAAGGGTGCTCAGACACTTGTGAGCTGAATGAAACTGGTCTCAGCCGGAAAGCACAGGCTCACTGAGATTATCCACTATCCCGCCAAAAAGCTACTGCTGGCATGTTGGCACGGACCGGGACTGTGACTCTACAGGTTGTCTACCAGTGAAAGCAGAGATAAACCTGGAAGTGGATTTTTTTTTCCTCCTCTCACTCTTGTTTGTTTTTTTGTTGTGGTACTGGGTTTGTTTCTCAAAAATAGCAAGGGAGCTGGGCATGGTGGTGCATGCCTTTAATCCCAGCACTCGGGAGGCTGAGGTAGGGGAGGAGCATTGTGAGTTTGAAGCCAGCTTGGGCTACAACACAAGCGCAAGGCCAGCCTGAGCTACATAGTGCGACCCTGCCTCAAAAAAACTAGGGCCAGGAGTTTGGCTCAGTGGCTTAAGTGCCTGTCTGGCAGCCATGAGGTTATGAATTCAATCCCTGGTGCCGCAAAAAAAAAAAAAAAAAAAAAAAAAAAAAAAAAAAAAAAAAAAAAAAAAAAAAAAAAAAAACAAGGAACCATGAGAAATCAATCTGGCAGCTGTTAGGTGAGACAAAGAATAACTTAAGATTGACTGGAGTTGATGAAAGAGCAGGAGCTACCACAAATGATACTAAAAAGAAACTGTTCACAGACATCATGGCAGAAAACTTCCTGAGAAAAAGAATTTGACATACAGATAAGTGAGGCATATAGTACTGCCGTTAGCCACAATCTAGAATCTTCGTGTAGTGAGATGTACTCTTTTTGGTGTGCACTGCAAAAACTCTGGTCCTGTGGTGTGGCTGTCTATTTCCTGGTGGTCAACCCATCCCCCCAGCCTTGGCACTGGTCTACCTGCTTCCTACTTCTCCAGACCAGCAGGCATGGGGACCTTTGCATGTGGAGCCCCATGTGTGGCTCTCTCACAGAAGCCTTCATGATATTTCGCCCCATGCAACTGAGGCTCTGTCACTTGGTAATCTAAGTAGTACTAGGCTGTAGATGCACCAAGGGGTTGCATTCAGTCACCAGGGACTATGGAAAAGCTGCTTCAACACAGTACAGGTTCTTAAGTTAGCACATGCTTTCATTTCTCTGGGGTGCCTCCCTAAAAATGGCACTATGGGCTTGAAGTGAGCTTGAGGCAGTGTCTTCAAGGTGCCCTCACCATTCTGCATTCCAACCGGAACTTGTACCTTTAACTCTAGCAGAAGCAAAAGTTGGGGAAGGGCTGCCAAGGTCAGCCTGGATTCCCCCAGGAGCTCCCTCCAGGGCAGTGCCTTGAGAATGTCATGTTTTTCACAGCAGCTCTTGGCTGTATCTCTGTAAACTGCCCCTTGGGGTGATTCCCAGAAGCCTGGCCCCCATACCCAGAACTGCTTCCTGGTGCTGAGATGGAGTGGAGGGAAGTTCAAGTTCCACTCGGCACACTGGTTTATTGAGTACTTTCCAGGCATCTTCCTGCATTTTATTGTCTGTGTCATTGGGTAGTTCTCACCAGCCTCCGACCCTGGTCCAGCAGTCTGGGAGGGCAGCATGAGAAACTGACTGTACATTGTCCTCTATCCTGTCCCCCACCCCAGTCCCCTGCTGCCCATTGCCCCCAAAGATCCTGAGGCTGTCCAGTTCCAAGAATTAAGAGTTTCTCTTAAGTATTGGGAAAAATAACCTTGAAAGATAAAGATAAAGTACAATTCCATTTTTCTTTTCTTGAGTCTTCCAAAAAAAGGCATATTTATCTTGTCTTTTATATACACACAGATGTGCACACAGACCCATCTCAACATTTGTACATGCATGTGTACACCTATGTACATGTGGACATGCCTCTGGGAGATAAGGAGCTGCTTCTGCTCCTCATGCGCTGTGGAGTATCCAAGGATCACCTGGCATCCTCTGCCTCCTGTGGGCAGTAGGAGGATGAGGCCCTCCTATGCAAACGGCCAAGGCCTTAAGTTTCCCCAACCTCCCTCAAGAAATCTTTGCATGCTGTTCTCAACAGCCATGTGAGTGAGGAACAGACGGGCTACCTTCATGTGTCTTCAAGACCTCCTTTCCAAGCACCCCTTCCTCTGAGAGCTTCTCTCACATCCTGACCAGTTAGGACACAGAGAGGGTCATCTGGCAGGAGGGTGAAGAGCTCCGTATGGAGGTGACCTTGGGGCCCTGCTGGGGACACTTTGCCCCAGCTGCCTCCACTGCCATGCACAGCTCCTCCCTAAAGCTGAGGACTACACAGGAACTGGGTGAGCAGCACATGTTAAGAGTCCCATGAGACACTGCCCTATGGGCTGGAGCCAACATCACCCCCATTGGTGTGGATTGTGTGTCACCAAAGGCCACCAGAAGCACTGAGGTCGAAAATCTTGGGTTGCCCAGCTGGGGCTCCTAAGGCCTCCTGAACATGAGTGGTTTGGAAGAGTGTCCGTAAAAGCAGGGACTTGCCTCAATTCAAAGCAGTTGGAAAGCGAGCCAACCCTGTGGGGAGACTGAGGGAGGGCACAGCTGTAAGTGATGAGTGGAGC